>JBBYHO010050464.1:0-49947 GCA_038382025.1 Adansonia gregorii
TAATTACACCGACATTAGAAAATTGCTGATGAACATCAAACATGCATCTGACATCATCATCATCTTCAAGTGGGAACATCCTCTATCGGACACATCCTTCTTCCATGGAAATAAAAAGCCTACATTTGATATCTGATACTCTGGTTCTGCTTGTAGCTTTGATTTTTGCACCAATTTTTACCTTTAATTCCTCTATTATAATGCTCTCATCAATTCTGATAGTTCTAAGATGGTAACTTTGAAAGGTAACACCTTCTTCACTATTGACAATTTCTCCATTAGAAAGACAAGTGCAATAAATGTATTACTTATGTTGGTAGGATGGAAATAACTCTAAACAAAATGCTAACGATTGAAAACTAAGGAAAAAAAAAGAGAATGAAAAAGAACTATTACTAAACTGAGAAAACAACAATAGCAGCTGAGAATAAAAATGACAATAAAAATGACAATGATGAACACATATTTATAATGCAACATAGTCAAAAAAAATTTTCCATTCAAAATGTCTAAATTTGTCCCATTCATTAGTCTAATCTTTGTAGTCTGACATTTACAATCTATGCATTAGCCTCATCAACTAAAGATGATATCAGAAGGAATCTGATTCTCTTGCATTGGTCTCATAAATTTTTTTCATATCAGAAAGAATTTGATTTTCATGTATTGATCTCATCAACATTTTTCATATCAGAAGGAATCTGATTCCCATGTATTGGTCTCATTAACTTTTTTCATATCAGAAAGAATCTGATTCCCATGTATTGGTCTCATCAACTTTTTTCATATCAGAAGGAACCTGATTCCCATGCATTTGTCTTATCATTTTTTTCATATGAGAAGGAATTTGATTTCCATGCATTGGTCTCATCAACTGTAGAAATCACCTTTCTCATGCATTAGTTCATCAACTTACTTCATATAAGAAAGAATCTGATACTTATGCCTTAGTCTTATCAATTTATTTCATATCCGAAGAAATCTGATTGCATGCATAAGTCTCATTAATTTATTTCATATCAAAAGAAATATGATTCCCATACAGTATTTTGATCAATTTTTTATATAAAAAAATTTGATCATTTTGCATTAGTCTTATCAACTTATTTTATTTCAAAAAAATTTAATTTTCATACATTAGTCACGTACTTTCAAATATAAATAAAACATAAAAATTAGTCACGTACTTTCAAATACAAATAAAATCTAAAACTATGAGACATAATACGAAATCGCCATATGAATTGGTGATTTTTGAAAATAAACAAAAAATAAAGAAAAACCAAAAATTGAAAAAAAATTATATGGTGGGAAATCGCCATGCGATATTGCGATTTCCCAATTGTTCTCGACTCTGGTCACAGAATTTTGCATGATTTTGCAATTGGAATGAAACAAATTGAGAAATCATCATTTCATTTGACGATTTCTCAAAATAAATTGAGAAATTGCCATCTGATCTGGCGATTTTTCAACTCAATTGAGAAATCGACATTTCAAATAGCGATTTCTCAATTAAATTAAAAAAGTAGCCTATTTCGATAAATAATATGATTTTGGTCTATTTTCGTAAACAAAAAAAATATTATTTGCATAAAAAAACCAATAAAATAACAGAAAAAATTTATATTTTTATGCACCTTTATTTTGCGTCTCTGTCTTTTATTGGCGATTAGGCTTCTCTGAGCCCCTTTGGCCAATGGTCTAAGTAAACAAATATTGAACTGACTTTGACCATGGAATGAGTCTTTAAACGATGTTACTTTGATTTTTTTAATTGTTCACATTTAATATTTGTGTCAATCATATATTTCAAAATGAATATGTTGGATATATAAACTGTAAAAGATGAATACTAGAAACAAAGACTAAACACGATTCTAAAAAACTATAATAATTCAAAAATATAGAAAGAAATGAAAAAAATTATTTTTCTATATTTGAAGAATAAAAATTGAAAGATCGATTAAGTCAAGGTTTGAAACCTTAGTCCTTAAAACGATTATTTCCTTCCTCTCGGTGCTTGACAGGTTTGAGAAATTCATTTCCTAAACCTTTTCAATCATGTCATGAATTAAAAAAACTATCAATCCCAACGTAGCAAACCAAGGGTGTGCAATTCTGTTTTATCTCAACAATAAGAATGAGGATAGTAGAATCGAAAAGCAAGATCTCGGATCTTAAAAAAAAATAAAAAACAAAACTTGTAATATTTTTTTAACATTCCTAAAAAACGAATAGTTTCAATTTAACGGACAATTAAAACATTCAAAGAGCAGATACCAAATTAAATGTTACAGTAAACATTTTAATACCAAAATGAAACGGTTACAAACATTAAATACTGCAATTATGTAGCCTACATAATTCTAAGTAGATATTAGATTTTATGTGGCTCATATGATAATTAAGTGGACGAAGATTAATATTTAATTAATATTGAGGTGATATTATCTAGTAAATTATATTCAGATTAACTGCTATAGTGGTAAGAGTTAAACTCTACTTTAGTAATTAATTAGAATACAAATTACTTGATTTTAGGATACAACTCTAATTACTATTCTACTATAGGTCCCTAGTCTAATCTATATAAATTGCCTGTGCACCATCATAAGGTTAATTTTACCAAGGAAATAAACTAAGAGGCTTATACAAGTGTTCATCTTCTTATACTTGGAGCGATGTCACGTTCTTGATCAATCATAGCTAGAGGTATGTTCTTAATAAATATTAAATGTGGCATATATTATATTCTTTAAATAACTACATACGGTAAACATTAATAAAGTTTTATGTTGTGAATTTATTTGATATATATTTGAATTATTGAGTCATGTATGCAATTATTTATGGTGTATATGTATTATATCATTATAAAGAATCTAAATCAATTGCTTGGAAATAAGCATAGCATCTTAAGTTGATTGATTTAGTTAAATTAGTAGTTATTTAAAATAACATTTTTTTAAATAACTACATACAGTGACACTAATATATAATTATTTATGCTATAATTGCAATAAGTTAGCATGATTTCATATTATATTTCACTAAAATTATTAATATGCAATAAAGAATTTTGCATATATTAAGAATGTCATTATTAAACTTTTAAATCACCAGCTTAAGAGTAGTCACAGTATTTTTAGTTAGTTGATTTAGATAACAATTGGTAGTTATTTAAAATAAGATTTCCTTTAAATAACTACGCAAGAAAAATGGCATGATAAAGAGCCATTTGTGATATGCAATCAGTTTTATGCATACATGTCGGATGTTATTATTAAGTTCTAACTCATTAATTTAAGAGTAGCCACAGCATCTTAAGTTAATTAATTTAGATAAAATAAGAAAAATGACATGTAGAAAATGTTAGACCAAGAAATTACTTATTTGGCCTCACATGAAAATAATTAATTTTGTAAAATGATTAAAGGATAAAATAATATAACATTAAAGTTAAATATTCCTAGGCCCACAAGGATGGCTTATTTAATTTTGGTGTTTTAAAGTTATTTTTTTATTATTAAATTTGTGAAAATTCATCTGCATGATGCATTTCTACCCACGGGAAGTTTTAGATTTAAATTTGAATATAAAATATTCAATTAAAGTATAGTTCCTTGCATTTTATAGCAAATTCTACTATTGTGGGCTATAAGACTGCTAGAATTAAATGCTATCCACTGATGAAAAAATTACTCTAATGGAAGAGTTAATTAAGCTATTTTGGATGTAAAGACCTTGATTTAGCATTTCGCGTGGATAATTTGTCCTTAACGAATAAAGTGTGCAAAAAAAAAAGATTACAATGTATAGTGGGAGCAATCTAACCATTTAATGATGATATACATCAAATCCTATATTAGGAAATTAATTTGGGATTTCATCATAATTGTTGTAAGGTCAAGGATTATTGCAAAGCCATTAAAGACCACATTGTTAAATCTGATAAGGTTTTAGCTATCACCCTGATAAGGAAGCTTTTAGGAAAAAATACAGCAACTCTAAAGTTGTGCAGGAGCACACTATAGGATTTAAGAGATATTTTTGCTTAACTTAAATCTTCGAAATTGAGTTTTTTGAGTAAATTTTTTTATCACTTTCATATTCAACTTTTTTTCCTAATGAACATAACAATGAGAAACACACATAAAGAAAATGGTCAATCAATAAATTCTCAATTATATATATTAAAGAGGAAAAAAGATTAAAGAATGAGAAACTAGATTCAATTAGCCTAGTGACTCTAGTTAAAAAGTGATAAGTAGGCAAATGTGTTATAAAAGTGAAGAAGAAAAAATGCAATAAAGAAAATGGCATCAAGCCCTTTATTTTTTGTTTTAACTCAGAAACATAAGGAAAGATTGCCAAGTATAAAAAAGACTCAAAAATAAAGGTAAACTCATTTTGTATGAATCTCTTCTGGTGACGTTCCTCATAATACATGGTGGTTAGACTTATGTTCAATGAATTATATTTCTATGACTATTTGAGGTTTCATAAAGTCAAGGAAACCAAAAGAAAGTCGAAAAAATATCTATTATAAAAATCGCTAAGAACTATTAGGATCATTTTTTGAAATCAAGATTTATTTTAAACATTAAAAGGATTTTATTTTTCATTTTAGAGATTTTCTTAGGTAAAAGAGTTTTGAATTTAAATGACATTTCAAAAGAGAACTTTTTTATTATACTTTTTATCATTAACCTACATCCTGATTGTGATAATAAATTTGGTAACTATTTATATGATTTTTGATAGTAAAGATGTGCTATAGATAACAATTCCTTTAAAGTTGTGGTATAAAGATTATGTCACACCTCTATATAGAAATTTAGGAGAATTGACAATGATGGAGTTCTTGAAACTCTTGAGCTTGATACGTAAGTTATTTGCATTGAGGAAAAACCAAACTAACAAGTCCACAAAAGGTAGCCAAAGAAAGCACTATAGTATCTAGAGACCGTCCACCTTTTCCTAAGTTTATGGATTGATGCATTAAAATTGTTGTTGATGTTTTTATTAAAGTTCCAACTAAATTGTCAACAATTGAAATATTTTATCTCTAGTTTGAGAGTTGTTAACAATGCCATTAAAGATCTATTGTGACAACTCTTATGCAATATATTTCTTTTAAAAATGATAAAAGTGGGAGTAGCAACAAACAAATAGATATAAAATAGCTTGTTGTTAGAGACTCTATAAAGAAGAAAAAAGTGAATATCCAATAAATAAGTACATATTTAATGATTATCGATCTTATAAATAAAGCATTGTCAACAAAACAATTTAAAATTTGTATGGATCGTTGTGAGTTAAATTCAGTTAAGATGTATTTTGGCTTCTTCGATTTTGTTAATTTCAAATTCTTAGAGTTTTTAGACATGATTTAGTTTATGCAAATAAAGTTTACATGTCGAATGGACCTTGAATGATTATGGAGAATTCCTTCGTAAAGCATTATATCATAAAGCACTCTTTTAGAGATAATCGTGCATTGTAACACATGGAAGGGAATATCTATTTTAGAATGCTACCATCATTATTTGTGTTATGTGAATCTTTAATTGAGTGGGAGTTAAGTTAGAGTAACTTATGACCATATTTAAATTTTTAAATTTAATTATCACCTATTTAAGTTCTTGGTTTATCATATGAGCTAAGAGAAAAAAATGTTGTACTTTATGTGTCCTACATGATAATTAAGTGGACCAAGATTAATATTTGATTAATATTAAGATGATATGATCTAGTAAATCCTATTCAAATTAACTACTATAGTAGTCAGAGTTGAACTCTACTTCAGTAACTAATTAGAATATAGATTCTTTGATGGTAGGATGCAACTTTAATTAGTCTTGTAGTATAAGTCATTAATCTAGTCTATGTAAATAGCTTACGCACCATTGTAAGGTAATTTTATCAAGACAAGAAAATAGATTAAAAGGCTTACATGGATGTTCATCTTCGTATACTTTGAGCGAGATTATGTTCTTGATCAATAATGGCTAGAGGTACATTCTTAATTAAATATTACAGAAATTACCAAATTAAATAGTATAATAAACATTTTAATATGAAAATGAAACAATTACGAACATTAAATACTGCAATTAAAACCAAAACTGTTCAGACAAGAATATCTTAATTGGACAACCAGTTAGTTCAAGTCGGGTTTAATAAAATTAATGGAGTGGGCTCCAATAACTTTAACAGGCTGGCTCCAAAAGATAAGGCTCACATGACCTTAAGCTCGAGCCCGAGCAAAATCAACAAACTTTATTCCTCTTCAAGTAGGCATTTCAAGAACAATTTCTCATTCACCATAGATATCAATCGTGTATTATAATCATACATTGTGTGTCTATGTATAGCAATCTATGTATAAATATTTGTATTTTGTAGTATACACCTGAAATTAATATTGATATCCAACAATATAGATACGATTCTTAAACATATAAAAAAATTTAAAAATTAAATGTTACATATAAATTATATACCAATATTGAACATTCATCTCAAATTCAAATAACTTAAATCTAAACCACTTCCATTCTTTGCCACCTCACTTCTCTATTGTTTTGCCATTGTTGGCCGACCACTAATTAATTGATGATGATGATGATGATGATGATGATAATAATAATAATAATAAATAAATAAATAGATATATATATATATATATATATCAGTTATATATTTTTATCCAACAGTACTTATCTCAAATTCAAGTATCATTAATCCAACCCACTCCTATCCCTTGTCACCTCTCCCCTTCTCTCGCTAATAATAATAATAATAATAATGATAAAAGAAGCTTTTGCGACAACAACAATTGACTCTATTTTTCATTTGTGTTTGTGCAAAATAATTTAGGTGAGAAAATACCATTAATCTAAATGACTCCGACCTCCTGGCACCTCTCTTCTCATCACTTGCTAATAATGATAAACAAAAAAGAAGCCCTTGCACCAACGGCCCACCAACACTTGATGTTATATCTAATTTCCCTTTTTGTGCAAAAAAAAAAAAAAAAGATAAGAAGACTATTCCAATCCAAGATCAATGTATACGTATCATCCACCAAATTCGACTGCCGGTGAGACTTGAATGATGATACTCATTTACATAGTAATAAATATTCAACTAATTGATCAATTCACCCTAAATTATCTAACTATTTAACTCAGAAAAACCTTATTAAGGTATACTGGGCATGGACATCCCACTATTGAACTCTGGACTACATATTTTTTATTTAATTTTATTTGCAATAACAGAATATGCCTTTATTAAGCTTTAGTTTAAGGTTTCGAATATAACCCATAGGCTGATTGGTTTTTTAGGTTAAACATACGATAGGTTTAGTGATTCAATTTTTAAGTAAATAAATTTAGAGTTAAAATTTAATTATTATGATAAATTATAAAAAAATATGAGATGAATTTAGAAATAACACAAAAATAACATAATAATAATTAATATATAGTATGATATAAAAAATAATTTGAACACGATATAAATTTATAAATATGTCAAAATTTATATAAAATGAATTATTAACCTGTAAAAACTTATATAATTTTTAATATGTTAATTACATTCGAATAATAATATGAATATGATACGAATATTCGATTTTCTCTAAATTGAATAGTAAAAATTGTGTAAAATATGCAATAAATAATTTTTTTTATAAATTGAATCATGACGATAAATTATGAAAATATAATATAAACATGATACAAACTATAAAAATGAATTGACACATGGTATAAACACAACATGAAAAATAATTAAAATATGGCATGATATAAAAAATAATATAAACATGATACCAATACATGAATTATCAAAATCTACATAAACATTAACATGTAAAAATTTAAATAAATTTATAATACTTTAAGAACATAAAAGTAGCATGAATAATAACATAGATGTAACATAAATATACAAATGTATAGAAATCTATATTAAAAAAATTATTACAATATAAAAATTTATATATATTTATAATATTTTGAATATAAAAAAAAATACTAATATGAATAAAAACAGAACAGAACACAAACACACAAATTTATCTTTTCTTTTTTTCTTTTTCCCTCCTTTTCTTTTCTTTGTCTTTACCTTTCTTTTCGATCTTTCTTTCTTTGTAAAAAAAATGGAAATACCCTAACGAATCCCTCCAATCTTTCAGTATTCAAGCTTAGCAACAAGAGTACCAAAAATCAAAATTGGACATTTCCCCAACTTTTAAATATGTTATAGATTTCTACCAGAGAGAGATATTATATGTTATTTATAAATTAGTAATAAGCCAGATTTAGACATTTTGCAGTAGCATACAGTTAGTATATCCTTGTACTAGAGTATCACATTTTGGAAGTTATGAGTAGGGTAAAATTTGTAGGATGAGAGATGAATAACTACCATTTTGTATCCAACATCACATATACCATAAGAAAATTTAAAGAATTTTATTTACTTTTGTATAAAAAACAATTTTACTTTTTGCTTAATGTTTTTACTTTTAGAATAAAAAGATAAATAGAAAAACGTCAATCATACATAGTTAAAAACTCAAAGGTTAATGAAAATTGATTATTGAATATGCCAAGAGGCAATAATTCTTGGTGGTGGAACCCAAATAGGCGCCATTGAAACGGATTACTATTTCTTAATATTAATTAGTTAAGATGAAATTACTTTTTCGGTGCATAAGGTATGAAGCTCAGTTGATTTTAAGCAACATAAGAAAATAAATTTTTTTTCTTGCTGATATCTTTCGAATGGCGGAATGAGATAAATTTTTTAAAATTGTAAAAAATAAAGGTTGGAGATAATTAGTAAGGACAGGAATGGTAGAGGCACCAAAGTTTGATCTTCGAGCTTGCTATGTCTGGGTTAATATAAATACACCAAATTTTCAGAGTAAATTTAGGGAATAATCAGAAGGTTCAGTATTTTTGTTTTCTTTTACTTTGGGTCAGCATTTACACATGAATGGCTATTACTTTAACAGGTGATTCACGTGTATGCTTCTGTTTGGAGCTACTGTGTTAATTTTGGGCATGTGCCTGTCAAAGTTGATATACTAAGTTGCTGTTAGATCATCTCAAATATCTTAATAAGAAAGTATCTTCCAATTCTAACTATTGGAAATATTATAATAATATATATCTTTTCATATGGGAAACGTTGTAATATAATAATTGACTGCAGTGAAAGAAGAAAAATCGCTTCTATATATAGACATGCATTCAGGTAATATGGTCTCCATCCCAAGTGATATCTCAGCAAAGGAAATATAAAGTAATTTCAAAAGTAGGCTTAGGCTTCGGAAATGGCTTGCCTGTTTAGTTCATTCTCGATCTACAGTTTCCCCAAACAGTCACCATGGAAACGCATTTCAAATAATAGGTCAAGCTTCTATAGGTTAAAGGTTTTTTCCGCCTCACAATGTGAAGCTACAACCAAAATTCCTAGCGAAGACGGCGTCGTTAGACGATCTGCTAATTACCATCCTGCTATTTGGGACTATGATTATGTTCAGTCACTTAGAAGCGATTATCTGCAGGTATATATATGACTCTTAGTGCTTTTTTTTTCTTTTTTTCTCAGCCAAATAAAAGATTTATTAATAAAGCAGAATCGCAGGTACCATCGTACCAAAAGTAATCAACAGCCAAAACAAGAAGCCATATGTGATTTTTAGTGCTTAGAAGATGGCTCCAATTTTTTGTTTTTACTTTTGTTTTTTTTTTCCTTAATAATGCTAAATTGGAGCTAGCTAAGAAAAATTTGTTGTGCCTTGTGCGTATAGGGTAAATCATACAAGGAACAAGCAAGCAAACTGAAGAGAGAAGTAAGGAGGATGCTTGACAATGTGGTGGATCCTTTGGAGAAACTTGAGCTTATTGATACCTTACAAAGACTTGGATTGTCCTATCACTTTGAAGATGAAATAAACAAAACTTTGAAGAATATAAGTAGCGATCGTTGTAGTGTTGCATGGAAGAAAGACAATTTATGTGCTACAGCACTTGAATTTAGACTGTTAAGGCAATATGGGTATGAGGTTAATATAGGTGCGAAGAAAGACTCAAAATTGAATGCTTTAATTTAGAACTAATTTCATCATAATTAATATTCCTTTTTTTTTCTATTTACTAGATGTTTTCACTAGTTTCGTGGATGAGGTTGGGATCGTTAAAGCAAGCCTTTCTCAGGATTGCAAGGGAATGCTCCACCTGTACGAGGCTTCATACCTCTTAGTAGAAGGTGAAACAATGCTGGAGAATGCAAGAGAGTTAGCAGCTAAACATCTCAAAGAATGGCTGAAGCATAACAACGATCAATATCTTTCAATGCTCGTAGAACATGCCTTGGAGCTTCCTCTACATTGGAGGATGTCAAGGTTGGAAGCCAAATGGTTCGCAGATGTGTATGAGAAAAACAAGGACAAAAATCCCATTATTTTAGACCTTGCTATATTGGATTACAACATAGTCCAAGCTATGCACCAAGAAGATCTAAGATATGCTTCAGCGTAAGTGTGCATACCGTATTCTAGCTAGTTCAAAATTTACTCACGTATTCTTCTCGCTAGCTAATCTATCTAAAACAAATACTCCATATGGATAGTTTTGAAATTATTTGATTTTTGTTATTGAATTCTATTTTGTAGATGGTGGAAGGATCTTGGTCTTGGCGAGAGGTTAAGCTTTGCTCGAGATAGGCTGATGGAGAACTTCTTATGGAGTGTGGGAATGATAACTGATCCTCAGTCTGGAAAAAATAGAAGAATTCAGACAAAGGTCAATGCGCTAATAACAATTATAGATGATGTTTATGATGTTTATGGCACCTTAGATGAGTTGGAACTCTTCACAGATGCTGTTGAAAGGTTTGGAGTTCTGCTGGGATCAGATCTGATTTTGTTGCTGTTAGTATTTCATGAATGTTTAAGCATTAACGTTTTGTAATTTCAGATGGGATATCAATGCAATACAGAGGCTTCCGAACTATATGAAGATTTGTTTCCATTCTCTTTACAATTCCATAAATGAAATAGCTTTTGACACTCTCAAGGAACAAGGAATAGACGTCATTCCCTTCCTCAAGAAAATGGTATTAAAACCAATTTCTAGATTTTCTTCTTGATCTTTTTTTTCTCCTTTTCTTTATGAACTCTATCTGATTGCTGTTATTCATGGTTTAATAATAAATGTGCAGTGGGCAAATCTTTGTAAAGCTTATTTGTTGGAGGCGAAATGGTATTACAGTGGATATACGCCAACCCTACAAGAGTACATTGATAATGCTTGGATTTCAATAGCGGGTTCCGTAATGCTTGGTCATGCCTATTTGGTAACTGATCATATAACAAAGGAAGGACTCCAAAACTTCGAGGAATATTATCCCAATATAATCCGTTGGTCATCCACAATTGTACGGTTAGCAGACGATCTCGGAACATCATCTGTAAGCAATATATATATATATATATATATACACACTAATCATCTAATTATGAAGATAAATCTATATAGCTGTAAACTTGAATAGATCAGTTAATTAGTTTAATAATGATATGCTTTCCACTTGTATTTTTTTGTTGGACTAGTATGAGCTAAAAAGAGGTGATGTTCCTAAATCAATCCAATGTCATATGCACGAAAGTGGAGCATCTGAAGAAGAAGCTCGTGAATATATAAGGAAGTTGATTGACGCAGCATGGAAAAAGATGAATACAGATCGAAATGCTAAATCTCCCTTTTCTCTTACGTTTATTGAAATTGCAATGAACCTCGCAAGGATGTCCCAGTGCATTTACCAGAATGGCGATGGTCATGCTATTGAAGATGGCGAAACCAAGGATAGAGTGTTATCATTATTTGTTCATCCAATTCCTGCAACAAAATGATTAAGAACATTGACAATTTGGTATTATTTCCAAACTAAAATAAAACTTTTAGTGTGTTGTGGCAAATCTCTCATGGTCTTAATGTACTTGGTACAGGTAGTGTAAGAACTACCCTACCACAAATCGTTAGGATATCAGCTTTAAACCCTTTTCTGAATGTCAGGTGAAAATTAAATATGTGATTGAGATTAAATTACACTGTTTTACTTATTTGGCTTTCTACTTTCCCTTTCAGGTTTCTTCTCTCTTTTCCTCTTACATGATTCCCTTTAATTGCCATTCTTCAAGAAATAATAATAATAATAATAATAATAATAATAATAATAATAATAATAATCATGGAGTTTAAGACGTGTTTGACAAAATATTGAAAATTTTCAAATCATTCAAAAACAGATATCGAATAATATAATTCAATACTTAATTTTCAATAATCCAAACAGCTTTTATATTGCAAGCTTAGTGCTCAATATTTTAGCATTTAATTTTTTAAACAACACCTAAGTCTTTCAAGATTCTCATAAATTAGAACTAGATCAAATCCACGAGCAAAATGATGATCAGTATATCATATTCATAGATTGTCCCAAATTAAAATCTCAAAATGCTAAAACATAAATATTATGTAATGTAATTGGACCTGTTAATTTTGTCTCAAACTCGATAAATTTGATAACTCACTTAAACTCAAAGTTGATCCAACCCTGTGTGACTAGTAAAAGCCAACAATCAACCAAACCCAAAAATAACCAAAGCCAAATATGACTTGAATCCAAAATGATTTTAACTTAAAATGACTCGAATTAAAATAACTCAAACTTAAATTAAATGTATATTTCTTTTAAAAACATTTATTAATTTATTTTAATTTCACAAGTTGTAATTGTCATTTTTTGGGTGTGATAAAGTATGTGAATAGTATTTGGTATGTATAAATTGATCATATTCTTATTTTTTTTAAAATGCAGTAATTACACATGTGCAAGTACCACACAAAATCTACAATTATACTATATATTATGATAATTTTTTAACATCTGATTTGTTTAAAATTTGGAATTGTTCTTGTAATTTTTAAATATATTGTATTAGTTGGAATAGAATTGACTTTTTTATTCGAACTCGTATTATTTGAGTGTCAATCTCAATTAATCTGAACAATTGAACCCGAGTGTTAAATTTGATTTGACGAAAGCCAAAAATGATTCAAACTTGAAATGATACAAACTCTAAAAAACCCAAAACCAAAATTATCTAAACCTGAAAATGACTCAAAAATTTAAAGAGCGAAATTGACCCAACCTAAATTAACCTGATCCAAAACTAATCCAATTGACAGCTATAACTAAATTTGATAAAAGAAAAAGGAAACTTAATATATAGTTTTATCCTAGGGAAAGTGCAATATAAGGGGTTGGCGGAAGATTATATTCATTTACACAAGAAAATTAATAATAAAACTGAGAAAGGTTTGAATACTTTCTTTCATAGACAGTTTATCTAAGATATATAGTGGATTGTCCATGAAGGAAGTAACGAATTAAGGGGAAAAAAAACTCCTAGGCTACTGATCAGGATACCCAAATTACATAGGATTTACATCAAATAAGTTAACTATTGTAACATGATGCGATGTAAATTCTAACACATCAAAATTAGAAAATAAAATTTACTTAGTAAAAGGGCCAATCATTAGAGTGATCACTCGTTCAATTATTTTGGTATGGCCATTATGAAATAGAAGAAAAATTATAGTCACCTTTGATCTTTTTGGGCTAGGTGCAATTGGACGCTAATTAAAATAGATCTTTTTAAAATTTGAAAATTTAGTTTAAAAGGCTTGATTTTATTGTCTATGTTGAAAACTAGAGTAAGAACTGGATTCGAGAGTCAATTATGTATGAGAAAGGATTAGCAGCCCATAATGCCTTAAAATTAATGTCATATAACCATATCTTATCTTTGTTTCAAGTTTCTAGGATTTAATTTTAGTATTTAATCATAATCCCCTTTTAAATGCTATAATGAACTTTAAAGTGAACAACCCCATCTTTATGAATTCAAAATTTTCTATGCTCCCCACATTTGGCAAAACATAGAGTTTTCATTAAAAACACTTTTGGGGCTTGATGTTTTAAAATGGATATTTTGATTTAGGCACCTATATGACATCTTTCTCACTAAAGTGGCAAAATACTCAAGAAAGGTCCCATTCCAAAAATATTGCCTTAAGCTTTTCAAAAAACAAAATTTGGGGTTCTTTTGAATGCATTTATGTCATTTTATACATATATAGGAGGAAAATTAATCATGACATATAACTTACACCAAAGTAAGAAAAAAAATTAAAAAATGGCTAATTCGGAATGTATCTCATACAAAGCCTCAAATATTTAGAGAAATGATCAATTTATGGTTTAGAGGCTAGCTTAGATTCAAATTATGGTTAAGACATGTGGGTTTTAAGGCAAACTGGACAAAATTCGAGAAAATGAGGGAAGCAAATTTAATTTGTAGGGAAAATTTTTGAAAAATAATGGCAAAATAATAATTGAGAACTTGTGTAAAATTCATCATTTATTGTAGAATGAGTCATTTTTCTTTTTTTTTTTTTAAGAAAAGGTAAAAGAAAATGTAGTTGGAATTAAAAAATAATTTTAGAAGAAATCTTAAATTAATTTTTTGAGAAAGAAGAGAGCCCTGAGTAAGCCTCTGAAAACCTATAAACGCTTCCTAACCACTCAATGATAATGCAAAACATGCTTGTTATGAGGTATCCAAATAAATGACAACATAGAAATCTAGAATTGTGACCTTTCCTAAAAGCAAGCATAGCCTACACTATCATGTTTACCGAATTTATTTCTCATTCAAACAAATTCCAAAAATCATGAATGATACATTGTTGCTATGGTATCTCAATAGGTTCACATAAAAATAGTGTAAAATTCCTATAAAATCATTAAAAGGGTGAAAATATTTTTTACATTCAGGTTTGGTTGCAAGATGCAGGGAATTCATACAACAAACGATAAAAAATTTGTTGAGGAATCAATTAGACTCAAAAATCATATACAATATATTGTTGGAAAGACAATCCAATATATTTTTAATGAAAAAAATACTTAAAAATTCTCAAAAAATCTCTTCTTAGTCCAAAAATAGGACGTCATTTGACTGGTAGCTAAATTCAGGGGTTTTAAATGGCACGATAAAAAATAATAACTCATTGAAATAGACTCAAAAAATCAAGCATGATAACTTGTTGTAAAGGTAGCTCTATGTATTTCATAAAAAAAAAAACCCAAAAACTTCCAAAACATCATTTACAGAGTGAAAACATATTTACAACCAGGTTACAACTACTAGAAGTAGCCAAGAATAGCATAAGGGATGATTTCTCTATGTATGATCACCCTAAATATTGCTATCTTTGCTAATGGCCTCCCATAATTTTTCTAACATCCACGCATGACATGTTAATAAACCTAATTCGAGCCTAATTAAAATGGCATTCAACCAATTAATGGTTACGAGAATGATTAAATAAAAAAACACCCATAATCACAACCCTACTATGCTCAAACATAGGCTTAATATTTTTTGAACTTCAAACCAATTTTGAGAAACTTTTGTAGCTAATTTATTATGGCCTTTTTCCAGCATTTTATCTAAGCACAATTAAGTTTGATATACCCCAAGTTCATGGAAAAATGGTAATAAAACAATAAACCAAAGTTAGCTTATCAATTGCAAACCATGGCTCAACCTTAAGGAATTTTGAAAACCAATTTTCAACACTTAAGACACATTATATCAAACATTTAGTAAACTAGATGGATCATACAATAGGCAAAGTAAGCACAAAATCATCCTAAAGTGAGTACCATAGCCAAATCTAACTAGGAAAAATCACTAAATCATAATTCATAATTCACGCTATTTTTATCAAACATGTACACACTAATATCAAATCACTAAAAAAACATAGAAAGGCACAAGACTTTGGCTATTTTCAACATGCCTAAATCACTTGGAGCATAGGAAGCTTGCATTTTCATTATCTAAACATCAAACATTTAGTAAACTAACCATGATTTGAATGGAAAACACTAAATACATGAAAACATAGCAAGGGATGGCATGATCGAATCTTTTGGAATGCAGGAAGCTTGTATTTTCATCATCCAAACATCAAACACATAGTAAATTAGCCATGTTATGAAAGGCAAACACCAAAATACATGAAAACATATCAAAAGATGGCATGGCAAATCATGTAGCAATCTCTCTCATGGTATTTTCATGCTAAAAACTCCAAGCTTTTCTTGCTTTTTAATTTTTTGCTTGATTTTTCATTGGACATTTTTCTTTTTTTTTTCTTTTTAAGTGAATTGAGACGTATAGAATGGATAGCTAGGTTAAAAAGATGACATCATTTTTTATTTATAAAAAGGAGGTTTTTTTTATTTAGCACTCACATGTAACATTTGCAATCAAGATTGCATTTTTATATCTCTAAAATGTCTAATTTTAAGTGAAGTCCATGATTCCCTTAAATTAAAAGGAAATTAGTATTCAAAACCCTAAGAAAATTAAGGGATGAATTTGACGAAGGCATGGATTATGAACCAATATGGTACATTTTGCTTCATTCTCCAATTGGTTCTTGCTCAATCTTGGAAATTTCAATTAGATGTTCCCTCATATATCATAAATAACTTTAACGGTATTCTTTTAAAAAAAGAATTTTTTTATCCCAAACCCCTTTGGTTAAGCTGTCGTGAATTTATTTCGTAATATCTCTTTTGAAACAAAAAATTGCACCACTTTAACCTTCTCTCCATGCTCAATTTCACTATGGTGTAATCAATTTTAAATTCTAAGTTTTCTATCTTTTTAAAATTAAAAGTAAACCTTTGTCTTCTATTTAAGTTTGAGTTTGACTTTTTCATTGCCTTTTTTTATAAAGCTTTTTTAAGTCTAGTAGACTTAAAATTTTACCTTACCCTTCATTGAATTTTTCTTCACAAATGGGTATAATCAATTTCACTTTCTGATCTCATCCAAGATCTTAATTTGAAAGTCATTGTTTTTCAATTGAGTCAGGTTATACATCCAATTCCAATTTTTCAATTCTATATACGTAACTCATTTTTCCTGGTTTAACACGTTTCTTAGTTTATTTAATTTAAATCCCTATATAAGCTTTTCCTTGAAATTGGGTCTTCTAATGCATTTTAATTCGTTATACAAGCCTTATTATCAATGATGATTTATCTAAAAAGGTCTAAGCTGAGAAGTTCTAATGGATGTACATAAACTAGAAAAATCCAATTAAAGGGTCCAAACAAAATAAGGTGTCTATAGTACCTAATTATTATCACTTTAAACAAAATAGGAAAGTACAACTTATGTTAAATCTCCTTCTCAAGTTGCTACATTAAGGCTTTAATGCCTAACTTGTCCAATGAAATGTGGAAGTTTTTATTAGAAACGGCCTTTGTAAGCATATTTACTAATTGAACTTTTGACATGACAAATGGAAACTGGATGACTTTTTTTTGTAGATTTTATTTAATAAAATGTTTGCCCAATTGATTTTGTTTGGTATGGTCATGTGAACCATTTTGTGAGAAATCTTTATTGTTGCTTTGTTGTTATAGAATAAATTCTTTCTAGACTTAGGTGTAAAACTAATCTGTGAACAACCTTTTAAGCCAAAGAAGTTCATAAAATCCCTTGATCATTCATCTAAGCTTTGTTTTAGCACTAGATAATGCCACTATCTTTGTTTTTTTACTCCATTTAACTAAATTACCACCAACAAAGGTGATGTATCCGGATGTAGATTTTCTATCAAATTTAGCTCATGCCCAACCAGTGTCAGTGTAACCATCAATATTAAAATGATTATTCTTAGAGAAGATGACTCCCTTTCCCTACTTAAATACATGTAGCAAACAAAGAATCATAATTCACACCTTTAATTTCCTAAATACATCATGTAGACACATAATTTTCTATTAGCCCTTGGATTAACAATTATTAACACCTAGTTAACCTTTCTCAATTTCTAATTGCCGAAAGGCATTTTTTATCCTCTTAGGTTGAATAATAATGCAAAAGCCCTAATTTAAGCTTAATTGTTAGCTATATTAGCTTTAAATTAATGTCAGTTTTGATATAACAAAAACTGAAGCTTAATTAGCTTGAGATAAACTATTTTCAAGCAAGTATCTTTTCCTTGAATTATTTTAAATATGCTTTGAAAAATACTAGAATATTTTTAACTCTTTAACTTACTAAAAAAAAGTGTTTTTAATGCATACTTTAGTATAAAACATTTTTGGGATAATTTTTACAAGTTTTAAAGTCATAAAAAATCTTTAAAATGATTTTCATATGAATGTATCAATACCTGAGGTATGTGTATTGATGCAATACTTGGCAGTGGCTAAACTAAGTTAAAACTCTCATTTATAATGATACACTTAACCGTTTAATTGATACAACAAGCAAGGTATTGATACCTTCCTTGAAAGTGTTGATACATCATACTCCAATGGTCATATTTGTATATTTAAATACTATGTATCGATGCCCATGATAATTGTATCGATACATCATTGTAGGGATGAATGGGAATCACATTAATGAAGCTTCCAATGGCTCTATTACATCCCTAACAAATCCCAACGGCCATAATTATCTTCCAAATTATTAATAGGCTTTTCCAACTCCTCCATAAGAAAAAATTGTGAAGAGACAAAGTCTAGCCAAATCATTCATATCTTTGAGCTTTAAGTTAGTTCAAATTGTATACAGGATAAATTATTCTAATTTTTCTTTGTATTCTTTATAAATTCTACTATTAGAATTCTTCATCTTTCTGCCTAAACTCTTATAAACATCTGACCTTTAAAGGTTTTTTTTGTTTACAAAGAAAGAGGATAGGTTTCTACTTAGCCTTTAAAAGCAGTAAGAGAGGGTTCTATCTTAGCCATAAAAGATAGAGGTTAGAGCTTAAGGTCTTATCTTTGAAAGATAGGGAGTTGTAAAGGTTATACCTTATCCTTGAAAGATAATAATTTAAGTTAGTGGATTGTGAAATTCCTTAGCACATGATGCTAAGGAAAAGGACATAGACAAAGAGCCGAACCTCAATAAATCATTGAGTTTGCTTCTCTTTTTCTTGCTTTCTTAATTGTTTGTTTATTCTCTAACATTACAACTCTAAGCTCTTTATTTCTCAAATTTTCTATTCAAAGTTTTGATTTTATTCACTACAAGGTCTAAAAATTGGTATCAGAGCCTTGGTCACATTTTTGTAGGCCTAACAACCTTAAGTAAAGATTCACTATAGACTAAGGAATATCTAAAATGGTGATCTAGAGCTCATGAGCTAAGAAGGACATTCCATTATGAGTCCTCCATTTTTAAGTGGTGAAAACCATTTCCATTAGAGAATAAGAATGAAGTTCTTCATTTAAGTATTTAATTATGGTGTTTGGAGAATCATTATAAATGGTCCTTTGGAAATGTCTAAAGAGGAAGAAAAATGGAATGCAAATGATATAAGCAAGGCTTAACTTAATTCCAAGGCTACTCACACTCTTCTTTGTGCACTAAATTAAAGTGCTTATGATAAAGTTTCCTGACATAGAAATGCCAAAGACATATAGGAAAAATTAACTAAACTCTATGGAAAGAAAAAAAAAAAGAAAAGCCTTTGAGACTTATTGTTCAACAAATGACAAGGAAATTGAAGATGTGGAATTAATTGAAAGCCTTTCCTTAAAGCTAAATGTGTCATGCTGTATGGCTCTTAAAAAACCTAGGTATCTTCTAGCACTTGGTATTCAAATTCCTACTTTTTTGATTAATTATAAAGTGCTTATGATGAGGTTGCTATGGAATTTAAAGCAATATATTTAAAACACAAGAAAATGATTTCAAAACAACAAGTTGAAAATGAATTTTTGTTAAAAACAAAAGAATAAATTAGAAAGCCTTAATGAAAAATTAAAAAGGAATTTTAAAGTTTGCCAAAACAAAATTGAAATTTTTGAAACAGAAAATTTTGATTTTAAAGAAATTAAAAGGTTGAAAAATGAAAGATATATTGCTTTTCAAAAATCCTTCCAAGTAAGCACAACCAAATGTGCTCATTGTTGGTACTATGGTCATAAAACATATACTTGTCTTATTAAGAATAGAACTCGCTATCATATTAGACAAGTATGGGTTCCAGAAGGTACAAGGGACTTATTAACTAATCCTTAAGCATCGAAAGCAATTTGGGTACTAAAACACAAGTGAAATACATTTTAGGTTTGTTGGAGCAATGATGAGCAAAGCAAGTTGATTAGATGCTTTAAGACACACAAAAAAGGATGATGGGTAACCTCTATACTTTGAACTTTGAACTTTGAACTTTGAATTTATGTATTGTTTACCTATTAATAATTTTTTTTTATTTTGTGAAAAATATTTTTACATTTTTAATGCAAAATATTTTCTAAAAAATGCATATTTTGCATCATTGAATATGTGTGAACGTATATGAATATGTATTTGAATATTAAGGGCTTGATTGTGATACATTATGAAATGATGTTATGAAGCATGAATTAAAGTATAATTTATTAATAAAATTTTATTTTTAAATGATATCATGGTTTAGTAGTTAGCAAGCCTTATTGCATGACTAAATTGTATGCATATCCTTAGAGGGAGCACATAAAGCTTGCATATGCAATTTTTTGTCCTAAATTTGTTTTTAGCAAATCTTTAAGTCTCTTGATGCTTTATGTTTAATTCCACCTTCATGGGGCTTAAGATGTTTAATCATATTATTTGTTCACGTTTTGTGGCTTGAACAAGTTTAGTGTACCTTTAAAATCATTATCAACTTATGCATGAAAATTATATATTTCAATACTTCAAGGTTGCATATAGCTTGAACTCAATGCATAACTTAACCAATATGCAAAATCTTTTAATTTTTTAAGGTTTTTTCTTATTCAAGCTTTTGATCATTCACATGGGGTTTTAATGTTCAATATCAAAAGTTTGCATTAAAACTTCAAATCATGTGTTTTAGAATGACAATCTACATTTTTTTTAGCATTTTTCTCACATTTCAAGCAATGTACCAATAAAATCATCTAGTGTATCAATCAACATTCTTAAAAAATTCTAAAAAAAATCCCTGATGTATCGATACACACAAGCCATCTTGGGTATTTGGACCTATTTTTGGTCCAAAAATGCATATTTGATATTTTTAAATGGTTTTTACTTCAAATGCTTCACTTTTTTCACTCTGAAACATGATTACCATTATTTCCACTCATAACATGCTCTCATTAACATATTTTGATAAGTTTATCATAGATTAAATGCATGATCTTGTGCTTGTAATTGATTAATGAAGTTTATATGTACAAAATGATTTTTTGCTAACCATTATACAATTTAAATGTTTTTAAGCAACAACTAGTCTTAGTTATGCTAAAAAAGTTTATTTTAGGAACAATTGGTATCATTTGTTATTTATTTCAAAATTGGTGCTTAATGAAAATATTCTTCTCAAATATTTTTTAATATCTTGGTACTACTAATGCTAATCCTTTGCCAAGATTTTTCTTAAGTTCGGGTAAAGTTTCATGGAGATAAAGCCATTTTTGAAAAGATGAACACTTGCATAACACAAGAAGCAAACAAGCATCAACCTCATCAAATCAAAACTTGATCATTCAAGGATTTCTTAACACTTAGAATCATAAACTTAAAGGAAAATAAACATTCCAACAAAGCTTGTAAAGTTAAGGTAATTGCTAAACTTATGCTATGCAGCTCTTATCTTTTGGCATTAAGTTTAGTGACACGAATAATTTAGTAATCAATAACTAGTTTCTTTATATGCTTGAAATGTTTGCTTTGAATGAATCTTAATATATCTATGCGCTAAAACGTTTTGATTGAATTAACTTAGCTCATAGATGAAAATATTTATGCTTAATCCTTATGCATGTTCATTAGTTAATATAAACCATCCCTAACCATAATAAATATATGATTACCAGTGTTTCATGCTTACAATGCACATAGAGATATTATGCACTAACACTGGTATATTCTTTTGTGTAAATGATTAACATGATGGTTTATATATAGAATTTACTGACATAATCTTATTATAATTTCTTTATATGAGCAAATGATTTTCTAAACTATGAAAATTTGCTATGCTTTTGTTGAAAAATGTCTTTAACCTTCCACATGGTTGATTGATTGATTATAGTATGCATATGAACTAAAACTTCAACAAAAGGTATCAATTATACATATAGACAGCAACTGGAATTTATTTTAATGACAACTAGTATGTCTTCTTTACTCATAATCCAATTTGTGCTTAAATGTCTACAAATGAATACATAAAATTTAAACTCTTGTATAAACTTTGATTCCTATTTTTTTTTACTTAACAATCGGTATATTCATACTTTAAGGTTTCATGCTTTGTGTACCCAACTAATGGATCTAATCTTGTGCATTTTTTTATTTTTTGAGAATCAGCCATCCTTTATTTCTAGCCATAGTAAGGTATCTAAGGAGCCAAACGTGCATAAAATCCACATTCACATGAGTGGATGTCGATACATGGTTTCTAGGCATCGATACAAGGCTTCCATTTCATTGAAATCCTAAAAAACCATTGTTAGTATCGATACAAAAGATCATGTATTAGTACAATTATCATGGTATCGATACAAAAGGCTTTGGTATCGATACTTGATTATATTGAAGCCAAATCATGATTTTTGGTCAAGAAGTGTTCATATAGGTCATTAAGCATTGATATCTAGGAAATTTTTTTGCTTGGTATCGATGCAAAGTTTATTGTCTTAAGACCAGAAAGCAAAATTGCATTGAGTATCGATACTGGAAGGCAAAAACTGCTTTATGTATCAATACAAAATCTTTGGTATTGATACGATAACACAAAATTTGCTTGATTCATGCTATTTTCGTATCTTTTCATCGCAACATCAAAACATGAATTTAGTCATGACCTTCACCTAAAATATAATCCAATCTTAAACATAACTTCTTAAAAATCATATAGACTCCATTTTTGGGCTAAAAAATTAGGTTATAACCTTTTTGAATGGTCTATTAAGCTTATTATGAGGGCATTTCATGCTATAATGTGTATTAATGAAGGGCAATCTTGACCTCGCTCATTATATGAATTTGTGCATGGTTTGTTTTTGCTACCAAGGATGCAAATGAACCAATGAAATGTTGAAAAGTTGCTCCTTGATACAATGACTCACCATATTGTACACCACTAATGTCCTAAATGGCCTTCCTTTGCTAGATTTTTGATGGTTGAAATTGACTCCTATGTAAGATAAACTATAAGCTCAGACAAAGGGACCTTTAGACATATTTACATCAGCCTCTACACTTAGAAAAAAATTTCGTAACTCTTCCTTTGTCCTTCTAAAAATCCTTCTAAAACCCTTATTTTTCATCAAAAAACACCTCTCCATTAATATAATAACGTTCAAGTTCATTCTTAGCCACTTTTCTTTCTAAAATCATAGCAAGGACGCTAAGAAAGTGAACTATAAGTTTAAAACCTTTTCTGCTTAACATTGCCATCAAGGTTCTCAAAGCTTTTAGGGTATATTTCTTATTTTTTTCTTCTTTTATCTATTTATCTTTGCATTTTCATCATTTTAGTGAGCCTTAAGAAGCTGACCATGTTCTTATCTTAGAATATTCATACAGCTTATGGCCTTGGATGTTGAAGACTTAGGATTTCTCATGTTTTATTAACTCTGCCATTATGTTTCCTTCTTTCTAAATGCTTTGTTCATCTTGAAAATGTGTTTTGATACTATCACAAAATTCTAACAAGTTGTTCTTCTTTGTTTAAGCATATTTACATCATGTCCATAGCATATTTCCAGATGTGATTCATAGAGCTAAAATACCTATGCATTTTCGTGCTCATCTCTTCACATTTTATCATCATTTTTCATGTTTAAATGTCATTTTTACACACATAAACATGCCTCCCATGTTTATTGTCATGCATATCATATTTAGTTCATTACATGTTTATCAAAATGCTTGTTTGTTGATTGTCAAAAGCTTTTTTTCCTAAAAGCCAAACAAGCTAAGCTAGTTGACCTCAACAAATTAAGATTAACAAGGACTTAAGATTTTCTATTTATTAGCCTTCCAATATTGGGGAAAAATCAAGTTTTTTACATGTGGATTCAGAGGTTATTGAGGCCAAATGTTCTATTTAAAAAAAATAGAATTTCCATTTTTAGTGTCTAAGTTGTTTGTGCTTTTTTTTTTTACTTAGAGCTCCTTGAGCTTGTGAATACTCAATGGGCTATTGCATCATCCTAAACTACCCTAGAGTTGTGTAAATAAACTCATGACACCCATTTCACTCATCTTTTTCTGTTACAGATATTCAAGTGCCTGTGGTCTGAGTTTAGTCCTAGGAAACCTAAAAAACTGAAAAACTCTTTTATTTTGTGCCTGGATAGCACTATAATCATGAATTTAAAAATCATTTATGAAACCTAATCCTTTTTTTCACAAATTTTTTATAGTTTTCCATAAAAAGGCAAAGAATTGGTTTTCCAACAGTATCTCATTTTCCCTTGGATCATTTTGGATAAAGGAATTATGATTTTTTGAACTATCATTATCCTAAAACCTTAGAATCAGCAATTTACATTTTGTTTCGGTCATTTCGGTCCATAAAGTGATTTTTATGAACATTCAAAATATTTTTCCTAAGAAGTTCATAAATTTCTTTTTCAAAAATGTATCTTTTTTGATTTGATGATTCCATGGGTTAAGAATGATTTTTCAAATTTTGCTAGACCCTTTACTTGTATATGTTGTTAGTGCCACATTAGACACAACTTTAAAAATTATTTTCACCTGAAAAGAGATTTTTTAGGATTTTGGGACTATTTTTACATTAAACTTTATCGAGTCACCTTTCTAATAGTACCTAAATCAACCCCTAGAACCTTAGAATTTACCTAAAATAAAATTGGAAATAGGGATAGAGCGATGCTATCCTCGTTTTAGCATTTATCAAAATTAATCAATTATTCGAAAATACTTCTTCAAGCCATTTGAATGTCTCCAACTAATCCCAATTACCCTCCATTGAGTCAAAAAATGTGTTAACCTTCCCCTAGGCTCATATCAAGGTACAAACATTTTTTATTGCATTAATTTAAATTTTTGTCAATTACTGCTTTTTTACAAAAACACCTATTTTGTTAAGAATTGTAAAAAATGTCATTTTATCAAGAAATCACTGAACTGTTGTTGAGATAAATCCTTGAAGCCTATCTCTCCGAAAAATCATCAAAGTTTTTATCTATGGGGATACTCCAACTCCATATTCCAAGGGAATACTCCAATAATTTTTTTAAAAAAAATCATGAAGACTAAAATTTTCTCTCTCCCAGACTTCTTGGGACTTCACAAAATTCAAACCCAATTTTCATGCTTCAAGCAATTAATGGAATCAAATGCATCTCCAAAATTGTTGACTCGGTTATTCTAAGATAATCGATGACAACTATGAGATACATTCCCTTCGTCATTTTCTTCTTTTTTTTACTGCTTTATGTGATTTATTTTACGATACTATTTCACTTAATCATTTTACTAAATTATGATGGTCACCTTGCATTCATATTTTCAAAAATCACAAGGCAATGTTATCTCTCTAGTGCTGGATATGAAATATCTGATTTTCAAAACTAAATTTGAATAATATTTTAATAAAAAATCCTATGTTCCCTACCTCTCCAGGGGCATATGTAAAATTTAAATTGTATCTAAAACCAAGATTTATTTTATACAAAGCCATGCATTGAAAGGGGATTACAACAAAATAATGATAAGTGAAAATTAAGAAAACCAAAACCAAGTTAAGACATGGCTAGAAAGGTACCGATTTCAAGTGCTATAGGAAGGTTCGTACCTCTTTGCACGTGACCATCTCCCAAATCCAACCGTCTAAAAAATGCAGACCATAGGATCTATGTTTCAATTTTCACAACTTCGAATATCAGTTTCATCCACTTTCAATGTGCTTCATAACATGCCTATGATCACCTTACTTTAGGATCTTTTAAAGTGGACCTAATAATAGTGATCTTTAAGTATGATAATTCATATACACGGTGACCTGATGTCACAAGTCTAAGAATTACATATATTACTGATGCATAGTGAGTATTTTCATAGACACTTGAGTGAAATACCAAATAGAACTCTTAAAACGAGTCATATTTATTGAACTTTTAACCTTAAAAAACACCCATATGTTATCCTTATGTATCGTTGCACTTTAATTCATGAGATCAGTTGCATGCATCATATGTATAGAGACCCAACATATGCCAGTCTTTGTGCATTGTTAATGATCGTCTTGATAATACAATTACTAGGAACGGTTTTAGAAACATGGCTTTAATGTATAAGGATCTCATAATTGTAACTCTTTACAATTCCTTTGCAAAGCTAATATGTTTCATGGGTTTTATCTTCATAAGTCATTAATAACAATTACTATATAGTCTGATGGATAAGAAGATACCTCATTACATTAATCTAATAATAATGTAGTTTACATGAAATGACTAAAAGCTAGCGCGTTACAAGCAAATTCGATTGGCATGCAAGGCTTACATTAATATAGATTGATCTAGTAATACTAATATTGAAGTTAGAAAAAGGAATTTTTTGTCTAGACTTGGATTGAATGACATATGTTATTAGCTAAAATTAATCTAAGGATAGATAGGAATATACAAGCATGTTATATGTAACCGAATTAGAGTCTATATGCATAGAAATATAGTCAAATGGTTAAGAGAGATATATTTTATAAGACTCTCAAAAGATACTTATAAATAAATTAGACTATTAGGTTAACAACTCATTATCATTAATTAATTTAAGAGGGTAAAACATATTCAAATAAAGTGTTGAGAGAAGTTGTGATCCTAGACCGTTGTCATTGATTAAGTAAGCCCTATTTATTTTCTAGGTTTTGTTATTTAGTTAATTTTAGCTCAATTTTAATTTTATTTTACAATACTTTACTTGGTTGTTTGGATAAGATTAGATTATTTTAATTTTAGTAGTTAGCATATTTAGTACAATTCTTAAAATGAATGATACTTTACTCTTCATGATATTGCTTGCTAACGATATGTGTTCTTGTATGGTAATCTGACAACAGCATGTTATGACAATGTATAGTATTTAACGCATTATTTTGCTACGCAAGAATTATATCACTCGCTACAACATTTTTAACTAACTGATTTTTACGCCAACTTAGAATTTTTTTATCTTAATCAACTTCACATTTAAACATATATAATAAATAAACTATCAAAAAATTAAAGTACTTATACCATTGTACATATATATAGACTCTTAATATATGTCTTAGAGCCAATTGAATTGGATAAGGCATATAATAGTCAATAATGCAAGCCAATTACTTATGTTGGTAACTTAAAGTTTTCCTTCATGTTAGTGGCATGGTTGACACTCATGCAAAAACTAATTGGATGAAGTCCATGAAACAAAATGGCCTTACAAAGCTAGTAATAATTTAGGATGATGAGATCTTTATGCATCAAAGCCATGTTTCTAGAAAAGTTCCTAGTTATCATATTGTCAAGATAGGGCATTGACAATGCACAAACACTAGCATACGCTAAGCCTCCTTGCATTTGATGCATGCAACTCTTTGATCTTATAAAAGTTAAAGTATAGAGATACTTGGGGGTAATAAATGGATAATTGTTTTGTAGAAACAAGTTCATTGAACATGGTCCTTATTAGAACTTTATTTGCTATAAGTCACTCAAGTGTCTATGGGATATATTCTTATGTGCCAATTGTGTATATTAGTCCGTAGACTACTGATACCAATCATCTTGTATAAGGAATATCATGTTTTGATTCCATCATGAATGGGTCCATAATAGATGGATGCCTATGGTGGGTGGTTTTGGATATGACATGAACCATACGAAGGTGGATAAGAGTTCCTGAGAGGATTCACCGCTCTAAATGATATC
Organism: Adansonia gregorii; assembly: GCA_038382025.1. Taxonomy (NCBI): domain Eukaryota; kingdom Viridiplantae; phylum Streptophyta; class Magnoliopsida; order Malvales; family Malvaceae; genus Adansonia; species Adansonia gregorii. The sequence continues at coordinate 28,111 of JBBYHO010050464.1, forward strand.
GAAGACTATCTCATTTTTTCTTAGCTTTGGTTAACTTGATAAAGTCATTGGCCAATGCATGATGAATTTAGGAGAAATTGTTTCTCTAAATTGATGCGGTTAACCAAAAACTACAGGAACTAATATTGTTTGCTACATAAGTAAAGACTGCACCATGCTTATGGTCTTTCCAGGATATCTAGTGAAAGAAACAAAGTACATCGAGAGGTTGGTTACTAAAATGTTTCTTAAAAAGTCATATTGACACTTTTTGCATACTAGGTGGCCATGTTGCCTCATTAAAGGTCAATTTTTATCTATAAATATAAATACACTTAATTGAGTAATTATACTTATGGCTGTTATGATAGAAGCCTAATAGGTTACACACAATAATATGACCTATTAGAATAAAACTGAGATTTAATTAAGTATAATTTAATTAAATAAAACATAGAATGGACTTAATTGAATAAGTTTAATTAAAAATAATTAAGACATAAATTAGATTTATGAAATCTAATTAGAGATATCTCAATATGGCAATAAAGATAAGAATGTCTTATCAAAATAATGTTTATTTGTAGACATGCTATAGACACCTCATTTTTTTGATCGACTTTTGGCATCTTAGGACTAAATTAAAAGATGATAAAATCAAAAGATTAAAAAAACTGGGTGAAGATTGCTAGGTGTCGTGTAGCCAGGCACTGTTAAGCGACACAACACTAGGCAAAATTTTTTTTTTAAGGAAAGTCTGAAAAGCCCATAGGTCATAGTAAAGAAAAATGTAAAATGAAACATCAAAGGCCATTTTTCATGCTATCACCAAGGGCATTTAGATGAGTATACGAATCAATTTCCCACCAGTTATGACCAAATTGAGGTAAGTCGGGAAGCCACAAGTACAACAAAGTAATATTGGTGCATTAAATACAAGACCTCTGCATCACCAAAAATTTGAATTTTCACATATAAGTATCGATACAAGGGGTTTGGTATAGATACCTAAGGTGTGGCATTGACACCTAGCCTGTTTGTATTGATACAAACCTTGGTAGTAGCTAAAGTTGTGATTTTTGGCAAAATGTATCAATACACAAGCATGAGTCAAATCCTTGGACTATCGATACAAGCCTCTAAGTCTCGAGACTGGAAACATTTTTTTCTCTTAGTATCGATACACAACTCATTGTATTGATACTCATAGGTAAAAGTACCTTGTATATTAATACAACATGTTTTGTATCGATACACCAAGGCATTTTTGCTCAGTTCGAGCCACTTGTTTAACCTCTAAAAACTCGATTTAAATAAGTTTTTGCACCAAAAAACTATCATAAATCATTGCAAACCTCAAATATAGGCTTATGATCAGATTTAAACTAATTTTGAAAGCCCAAATAGCCAATGACAAAGGTCACTTTCATAAAATATATGGTTATAAGAAGGCAGGGTTGGTATCTCTCTAGCTACAGGTTATCATAGCCTTTCTGCCTCACTGCGCAGCATGGCAAAACTAATAAGAAGAAAATTAGCTGAGCATAGTAGCTGGAAATGTCCCCTAGTGTAGGAGAAAAAGATAAAAAATGCCTTTGCTTTGTCTCCTAAATGCATTGGATGAGCATTGAATAAAATGACTTCCAGCAGCTACCTCAAAAAAAATCTCCAACAATTCCTAAAGGGAAAAAATCTCTCTAGCAATTCCTCTAGTCCCAAAAACTCTCCCAAAAAATGTTGTTTCATTACCTTACACCCTCAACCTTCCTCCATTCCTATAGCTCCCCTACACTACTAGTAGAAAACCTCCAAAAACTTAACCTTTCACACACTTTCACCCTTAAAGCACCCTATTAACCACCATATTACTAGAAAGCTTCTTCGTTTCATCCTTTTCTTGCTAAATAATAACAAAAAAGGAAGGATCTAAGCTTAAAGTCACTGCTTTAGGAAGGGAGAATAAGTTCAAGCTTTTTTGGTATATTTTCTACCTTTTTCCATACATTTTTTATTTTTATCATCTACACCATTTTAATAAACCCTTTATGCTACCATGACCATCCTAGGACTCTCATGCATTATTGTTGGCTTGGTTGTGGTATTCTTTAGATTTTAAGGACCCTCTTAATACCTTAATGCTATTTGGATATGCAAATATACCATAATTTCTCTTTATCATTATCACAGCCTTAGTTCATGCATTTCTTGCCATGTTTCTTTATATTCACATATTCATCTCATAGTTAAATGTCACCTTAACTTGCTTCATGTATGTTCATGCATTTGCTTGTATTTTAAGGAGTCTTATGACGTAAAAATGTTGTCTTGATAACTCCAGCATGCATTTTATCATTTCCATGCACATTATTTGCCCTCTTCTTGCATTTTTATCACCCATTTCCATGTTAAAATGTCATGTTTATGTGTTTGAATGTTTAGTCCATGTTCATCTTTGTGTGTGTTGTATTTTGTTTATGAAACCCTTGTTAACAAAAAATATTTGCTGCTTCCTAAAACATGATTTTCAAAAGAATCCCCAAGTTAAGTTCATGTTACCTCCAATAAATGAAGGATAGCATAGATTTAATTTGTTTGTAAAATTGGTTTTCCAATATTGGGAACAAATCAAACATTTCAGCTTTGGATTCATGGTAAAATAGTTTAATAGATGCTATTTTTCAAAAAAAAATATGATCCTCTTTTAATTGTTAAAGTATTAAGCCTTGATCTTGAGTCCAATATTTCCTTTAGTGACATGGTCAATAGGTTGTTTCATCATCCCAAGCTACTCTGAGATTTTGGAACGAATTTATGGCATCCATGGTACTCTCTGTCATGGACGTTTGGACGTCCTAGACCTAAGCCTATCTTTAAGAAAAACTAAAAATATCTAATACTCCCTGTTTTGCTCTGGTAACATTGTGGTCTAAGTTGGAAAATCATTTTCAAACCACAAAATGTTTTCCTTGATTTTTCTAATATTTTTTCTTTAAAGGGCATCAAAATACCTTTCCAAAGGTGCCTTGTTCACCTTCGGACCTTTTCGAATGAGGAAGCTATAATTTTTTAAACCTTTGCTATCTAGGACCCTAGAAACTAGCATGTGATATTCTGTTTAGGCCATTCTAGCCCACCAAATGATTTTTCTAAAATCTTTAAATATTTGTCATAAAAATTTTATGAAATTCCCTTTCCAGAAAGATATTTTCACAATTTAACAATCTCAGATGAGCCTAAAACAATTTTTCAATGTTGGATATATCTTTTCCCTTATATATGTTGCCAGTATCAAGAAAGACTTGAATTTAGAAATTAATTTCGCTTAGAAAGTGAATTTTTAAGATTTTTGGAATATTTTACAATAAATCTAATCGTGTTATCTTTCAAATGGTACCTTAGTCACCATTTAAAGCTGTCCGATGAATCCAAAATAAATTCAGGAAGAGAGGTGACATGATGCTATCTTCTAATTTTAACTTAATTTTCAAATCTCGTTTTATCAAAACATTCGAATGTCTTGAACTGCACCCGATTGGTTTCACCATAACACAAGCCCTTTAGACTCGGATCAAGGTTAAAATGAAAAAAAAAAGATTTCATACTAGATATCCTTTTCCTCTATATTAAAATTATCGCTAGTGGAGATACTCCAACTCCATTGCTCCGAAGGGACACTCCAACCCTATTTTCAGCTAAAAACTTATCTTTTCTTTTTAGATCCACCTTCAAGATTCTTAATCCTTATCTAAAACTACTAACAATTTTCATTTTTTGGGATACTCTAACCCTATTATTTTGAGGGGACACTCTAACCTTGTTTTTTCATTAAAAATTTAGATTTTCTCTTTATTCCTAAATATTTTCCTAACTTTATCTTTGCAACTCTCTAAGGGGATATTCTAGCCCCACTTTTACCTAAAAAATCCAAAAAAATTTTCAGATGTCTTGGATTGTTTTGACCAAAATCTTTTTGTCCTGCAAATTACCATCGAACCTAAACCCGTCTCTAAATTGTCATCTCGATTATTCTTCAACGATCAATGATAATTATGAGACACATTCCAATTGTCTCTCTTTTTAATGCTCTTTTGTTTGTGATTATTTGTTTATGCCATTATTATATTTTTTTTATTGCCTTACTAACACATTTTTCTTTTTGTAGTGATTATCGTGCATTCATAGTTAAAGTTCATTTTCCAATAAAATTTACAATGCGAAGTTTTGTGTTGGTATCTCTCCAGTGCCTAATATAGAATATTCAAATTTTCAAAACCCAATCCATACATTATTTTTATAAAAATCCCTATGTTCCTCATACCTCCGAGGCGTATAGGTGATTTAATTTTATTTAAAAAAATAAGATCTACAATTTACAAATTTTCATGCATTTAAAGGGGATTATATCTAAATAATGACTAAATGGAACTGATTTGGTCAAGACCGAAGTGAGACATAGTTAGTAGGTACAAATTTCAAGTGCTGTGCGGGTGCTAATCCTTTCCCATGTGTAACCAACTCCCAAACCCAACCAATGAATCTCTGGACTTTGTAGACCTTGAAATTGATGTTTCGAGTTTCGTAACTTAGAATATTGTTTTCAATAAGCATTCGATCCTCCCTAGCCCAAAATGGTCGATGGTGACTCCAAGTTTATAGCCATATTATGGTGGCCATCCGAGACTAGTTGGATAAGTGATTCACTTGACGATCTCTCTCCCCTTCATATCACTATGCCTAATTCAAATCCCAATCATGGGATAACTCAAAAGCTCAACCTTGACTAACCATCATTTATTTTTAAGTTGAGTATGCGAAGCCCTTCGAGTCATCCAAAGTTCTAAAGGCGAGCACATGGCGATAGCTTGGCAACTCCACTAGGGACCTAGAGAGTTAGGCCTATGACCAGCTATTTTTCATTTGGTTCTTGGTTTTTTGGCCTCCATAATTATTTAGAAATAATTCCCTTCTACTTTATCTACTAATCTCTATCTTTTATGTTTTGTCTTGTGATTGTGAGGGATTACTCATTCTTGAATAAGTATGGTAATATGGTAATAAAATAAAAGGTTTGATTATTTCCTCAGCACACATCATAAACTTGCATTTGCCCTAGATTCCCACCAAACACCGTGGTGTGTTTAGTATCCTAATTATTAGGAGGAAGTGAGCCATCCACTTTCATAAGTAACCCTTCGTAAAGGCATGGCAAGACTTTTCGGGGTACAAATTACCTATGTCTCTCATGAGTACCTTTCTACATTTGCATAGGAAAATACATCCACTAGATTGAACTCGTTTTGCCAAACCAGTGATAGGCCTAGGATCACAGTGCATCGGTTGTCCCTATCAGATGGAAAGGTGATTTGGATACTAAAATAGGCATCAACTTAAACTTATATAGTGAACCATACGAAATAAACCATGTTAAACCATAGGAATACTACTAGAATAACCTGAAAAGTAAGGTCACTTAGGGAAACATTTCTTACCTTTACTCCTATATACCATGGTTACATGGATGATGATGGGCGAACATTGTCACCTACCATTGTTATTTTTATTTTCATGACCATTTTTTTAGGACATGTCATTATGTTCGATGACAAATCCTCTTTACTAAGGGGGTAAGGATAAGTGAATGCCATTACCTGTAAAACCATCTTTAAATAGTTATATTTGACTGAAATAGGCCGTTATGCTGCCCAAACGATGGCTTAGCATGTACTTAACGTAGATGGTGATGAATGAATGTTATCACTTAAACGGTCAATCTTAGTCCTTGCAAGGTATCATGTTACTTCGTAAAGAGGCAATTTTAATGCAGACATGTCGTTATGCTATCCATTTAAAACCTAAACATTCATAATTATCATGTCTACCCTTAGGCATCGTACCTCTTATTTTTTAGGCAAATTTTGTGATACACTTTTATTGCTATTTTTTTATTTCTTTATCTTTTGCCTAATATTTTGTATTGGTTACTAACTTATTCCATTTTTGCTTTTCTTGCATGCATTGTTTCATCATAATCACCATCACTGTGGGATAATTGGTCAATGGTTCAATGGTTCATTAAGGGCTGTCTATCATTGAGCAATAGTCCACTTAAGAGTTGAAGCCTTTTAAGGAAGTCCAAACATGGTCAAAACGCTAACAACGTGAAGATGAATACGTCTTTAAACCAAGGTATGTTTCAACAGTGCATGAAAAGATCAAGATAGGGTACTGTCAAAATGATTGGCAAGATCTGAGGACTATATGGACTAGTTGGGGCAACACCAAAAGGGAATTATTCACTAAAATATAGAAAGATATTACTTTTTTGCCCTAAGTCCATTCGGATGCTGGCTTGTTACGAACAGCATCTTATTTTTGGAATCTAGCATATCAGTGTTACACTTTTAATCATGAAGGTTCGGTCCCTACGGTTGATGAATACACTGTGTTACTCAACATTGAGAGAGCAAAGGTCGATAAAATATAGTGCAAGACTTTGAACCCTCTAACTTTTAAGAAAAGATTGCTCAAATCCTTGAGGCAATGGAGTTTTGGATCGAGAGTCGTATTAAACAAAGGGGAGTGGTGAATGGATCTCATAGGCTAGTTTGAAAAAAGCAATGGCGAGTACCATCGACATCTAAAAATTCAAGATATCTACGCTTTGGCGATATATGGTTTGGTAATATTCCTAAAGACATTAGGCTATGTTGAAGCTATGATAGGAGATGTCTTTTCTCATTTGTGCTACAACATCAATCCGACACCAACCATTACAGCCAAAACTATTCAAGCTTTTAATTTTTGCAAAAAAATAGGTATGCGCCATTTTATTGGATGTGCACCACTTTTTCACATTTGGCTCGCCAATCACTTTATCTCGAAGAAAGTAAGATGTTGGATAACTTCTTACGTAACTTTAGCCTATCTCTAAGGTATTTGAGAAAAAAATAGCCTTAAGATAAATCTAAAGAGCAATGGGCCTAGAAATTTTGAAACCTTAGAAGGAAAGAGCTAATATGTAAGGCCTTTTGGTTTTTCCCACAGAAGATCGTGTATTAATGAGGAGATTACAGTTGTGTGCCACTCATAAGATTATGGGGAAGCACTAGCTATACAACCCTTTTAGTCTTTCAATAATTTCAGTGGCATCAATCCATCCTCTTTGTCGAAGACCTAAAGTTATGGGATTTTGACTATGGTGAGCTCGATTACAAATCAAAAGTCTAGCTAGCCTTTCATGCATGGAAACAAACCCGCTGCTTGGGGAGATATTCGAAAGGAAGTAGTATGACCCCAGGATATGATGAATGGAGGATCTATCACATTAATGATGCATTGCCCTTATCTAGTATTGGGACATCATAAATACCAACAGATGAATTTCCCACTAAGATTGAATTGCTCAAGTGAAAGTTTGAACAAGAAAAGGCAACCTTGGCCAAAAAGATTACCCGATTCAAGGAGGAAAATATTCAACTAGAAATAGACCTCTACTTCACGGATGATGAGGTAAATAGGTTGTCAAAGAGAAAAACTTGTTCAAAAAGGATCTCAAGAGTTTGAAAAAAGACTATGTGGCCCTCAACAAAGCAAGCAAGTCTTGAAGACTTAGAAAGTCATCAGTTGAGTGGAAGATAGAAATTACTACTCTCAAGAAGGATTACATCAATGGAGAGAAGGGACTAAGGTCAATAGGGAAAAGCTTATTAAAATCTGTGCTCTTGCATTAACTTATTAATAGAAAAATGAATGGTTAGAAGCTTGAGTCTGAGATTTGAGAGCAAACCAGGCTAAAAATGAAGCTCTGACACTCAAAATCTAAGATTTAGAGCATTCTCTTCAAGCTCGCCAAAACCAAGTTAACGTAGTGGTGAGAAGCTTCTAACAACGGGAGAAAGAATGGTTTCAAGTGGTTGACCACACAAACAAAAACTATCAAGACCACTATCATTATCATACATAGCAAATTCAAGTAGCTCAGTTAGAAGCTGAGAACATGATGGATGCAGCCTGATCTGTGACACGTGATATCTTGCACACTAGAGCCTATGAGCAAGTCTTTGTTATATTTCTTGGCCATATAATCAGGCAATGTAACCATGTTAGGCTTTTTTTAATGTGATCATGTGTAATCAGGACATTTTGTTACTTTACTGAAAGACATTATTAGAGGAGCTGCACTTTAATCTAATCATCTTTTTTGCATTTGCATGGCTAACCTAATTCTTTCATTGTTTAAGTCACTCATTTATCTTTATGATCACATATTCACTCTCATTGCATCAAACATATGCATGATCATATCATTAAAGCCTGATTCGGTAATAATTTAAAGTGAAGCTATTCTAAAACATGAGACTTATAGTTCGCCATTGGTATAACATTTGCAATCATCGAAAAATGATGGAAAATGATCACCAAGCCTACATTGAAAGACTGAACTCATGTATAGTGTGTTTCAAAAGCAGTCACTCTGTAGGAATGAGGAACTTCAAGCACAGATTGCTAAATTAACTAAGCTATTGTCCAAGGTGTTAAAAGAAAAAGGCTAAGCAAGCATAGTCGATACGAAAAAGAATCAACCAATCCTGAAAGGAACTTAAATGGTGGTACTGAAGCCACTAATGCTCAGGAATAGGTAATACATGGGCAATACCCTCTAGCAGCGAATATTCCATCAACTTAACCATTTATTTACATTGATCTTATAATAGCATTCTATTTGATTCAAGGATTTCAAGGTGCAGGCTCTTCACCGACAAGGCTTATAGTCCCAAACCTTGATGAGCAAATGGAGCAAGAGAAAGTAAAAAGGTTTTCAAAAAATAATGAAGAATTGAACAAGTATCAGTCATTAGAGAAGTGCCTTTGAGCTGTTAAAGAAAATGACAAATTTAGGATCATGGACACAAAGTCATTAGGGCTTATTGCCAGTCTCGTCATATAGCCTAAATTCATAGTACAAAATTTTCAAAAGTACAATGAGACTAACATTGCTGCCCATATTTGCATGTATAGTCGAAAAATGGCTGGGTATGAAGACAATGAGAAAGTACTAATTCATTACTTTGAAGACAATCTGACTAGGGCAGCTATTCGATGGTACGTAGAGCTTAACCCTACAAGAATTCATACATGGGTGGATCTAGCTCTCACTTTCCTCGATAATATAAACACATGTCTGATTGGGCCCTAGATCATCTTTCCCTCATGAACATGAAAAAGAAAGTCTCTAAGAGCTTCAAGCACTATGCTAGAGGTTGAAAGAGAAGATAGCTCAAATTTACCACCATTTGACTGAAAAAGAAATGACAGTTATGTTTGTTGGCATTCGGCGAGCTCCTTACTATGAAAGGTTGGTAGGAAACCCATAAAAAATTTTACCAATATGGTTATATTAAGTGAAATGATTGACAATCCCATTAAAAGTGGTAAGATATCCATTGAAGAATCATCCAAGTCAATCAAAAAGTTAATGAATAAGGGTAAGGAAAAGGACGTAACATCGTTAGCAATAGTCATGCCAAATTCAATCAAAACCCTTATCAGGCACATGCTATGCATCGCTCAAACATGTTGAATCTCAGTTTTACCCTTTACTCATCAGCACCACAGCCAATTTATGCTATCGGGTTCGCTCCAACAATGAGCTTTGCATCGAATCTCATTCAAAATGTGGCCCAGAGAGCACAACCTCGCAATATGAACAATGCAAAAGCTCCAAATAGGCAACAAGCACCTCAAGAAAAAGAATACTTTAAGCCACTCCCTTACTCCTACAAAAAGATCTACTCTTGTCTATTAGCAAGTTAATTAGTGGCCGCAGTAATCATAAACCCAAGATCACCATTGTACCTCAGATTGTATAATAAGAATACCTACTGTGAATACCACGTTGGAGTACAAGGTTATTTTATTGAGAATTTCACTTCTTTTAGAAGAAAGGAATAGGGGCTGCTAGAAAAAAGAGTGATCAAGGTCGAACAAGGGCCTAGACCAAATGTTGGAGCCAATGCACTCCCTAATCATGCAAAACCTAGAATGAATACTGTAGGCACCTCATTTTCTTCGAACCAGTTTTTGGTATCTTAGAAGTTAGGGAAAGATGATAAAATCAAAAAATAAAATAAAAGCTGAGGGACGATTGTCGGTGCCGTGTTGCCAGGCATTGCCAGGCATTATTAATCAACAAGACGCTAGGCAAACAAAATTTTTTAAGAATGTCTAAAATGCCTATAAGCCATATTAAAAAAATGTAAAAAATGAGGCATTAAAGGCCACTTTTCATGGTATCACCAAGGTTATTCAAATTAATACACAAATCAATTTCCCATGTTTGTGACCAAGTTAAGGCAAATCGGGAAGCCACAGGTACATACATGTTGTATAGGGCGCAAGTATTGATAAGAAACCTTTACAGTACAAAAACTAGAATTTTCATATGTAGCATCGACACAAGAGGGTTTGGTATCAATACCCAAGGTGTGGTATCAATACCTGACATGTTTGTATCGATACAAACCTTAGCAGTAGCTAAAATTATGAATTTTGGCAAAATGTATTGATACACAAGCATAAGAATCGATATAAATCCATGAAGCATCTATACAAGCCTCCAAGTCTTGAGACTGGAAACATTTTTCACTCATGTATCGATACATAGCTTATTGTATCGATACTCAAGAGTAAAAAGTACCTTGTGTATCAATGCAGCATGTTTTATATCAATATACCAAGGCATTTTTGCCAAGTTCGAGCCATTTTTTAGCCTTTGAAAGCCTGATTTAAACATGTTTTTGCATCAAAAAACTATCATAAAACATTGTAGACCTTAACTATGGGTTCATTAATGGATTCAAACAAATCTTTAGAGCCCAAACAATTAATGACAAAGGTCACTTTCATAAAATATATAGGTGTAAGAGGGTAGAGCAGGTATATCTCTAGTTGTAGGCTTTCACAGCCTTTCTGCCTCTTTGCTCAGCATCCAAGAACCAATAAGAAAAGAGTCAACTGAGCATGGCAGCTAGAGATGTCCCCTAGTGTAAAAAAAAAAAGAATAAAAATGCCTTTTGTTTTGTTTTCAAAAAAGAGAGGCTGAACAAAAAAAAAAGAGGTAGACACTACCAGCTATCTTAGAAAAAAACTTTCAGCTATCAAAAAAAGCTTGCCAGCGATCCCAGAAAACTCTTCACCCATCCCTACAAGTCCTCTAGCAACTCCAACTCCTAAAGTTCACCAAAAACACTAGTTTATTGCCTTCCACCCTTAATTAAACTCCATTCCCGTAATTCCCTAAAACCACCATCAGAACACCTTCAAAAACTCAACCTTTCACATATTTTCATCCTCAAAAGACCTTATTAGCAACCATATTACTAGAAAGCTTCTATTTTTCACCCTTTTCTTACTAAACAATAGCAAAAAGAGGGAAGGAATTGAGCTTAAAGTTACCGCTTAAAGAAGGAAGAAACTTTAAGCCTTTGCCAGTATATTGTTTACCTTGTCCCATGCATTTTTTGTTTTGATCATCTATTTCATTTTAGTGAACCCTTCATGTTACCATGAACCTCCTAATACTCCCATCCATATTTGTCACCTTAGTTGTGGTAGTCCTAGGATCTTAATGACCCTTTTGACAACCTGATGTTGTTAAATATATAAACTCACCATGCTTTATTTTCATCATTACAGAGCCTCTATTCATGCATCTTTTGCCATGCTTCTTCCATATTCATATATCCATTACATATTTAAGCGATCAACTTGACATGTCTTAGGTATATTTAAACATTTTCTTATGTTTTACAGAGTCTCATGCAATAAAAATCATGTCTTGACAACTCCATCATTCATCCCTTTGTTCAAACACGTCCATATCGTCTCCATACACCTTATTTGTCATTTTTTTGTATTTGTGTCACACATTTTCATGTCAAAATATCATTTTTGCATGTTTTCATGTTTAATCTATGTTTATCTTTGCACGTGCAATATTTTGTTCATGATATCTGCATTAAAATGCTTGCTTGTTCTTGCAAACTAATTTTTAGAAACATCCCTAACCTAAGTTCATGTTCCCTTCAATTGATGAAGAGTAGAATAGACTTTTTCATCAAATTGGTCTCCCAATCTTGGGGCCAAATCGACATTTTAGCTCTGGATTCATGGTGAAATAAGTTCATTTTTCAAAAAAAAAAAGAATTTTTTAATATTGATCTTGATCTTGAATCTCATGTTCCTTTTTCTGACACGGTCAACAGGTTGTTTCATCGTCCCAAACTACTCTAAGATTGTGGAATGAACTTGCTAAGGTCATGTTACTTTTTACCATGGACGTTTGAACATCCTAAACATAAACCTATATTTAAAAAATCGTACCTTCCAAAAAACCAAATCATTGAATAATCCTCATGTTTTTGCTTTAAAAGCACAATAGTCTGAACTTGAAAATCATTTTTGAACCACAAAATATTTCCTTTGATTTTTCTAATATTTTTCCTTTAAAAGGCATCGAATTATCTTTCTAATGGTTGCTCATTCACCCTCGGATCATCCTGGACAAGGGATTTATGATTTTTTTGAATGTTTGCTATCCGAAACCACTAGAACTAGCATGTAACATTCTGTTTGGGGCCATTGTGGCCCACCATTGATTTTTACAAAATTTTTAAATATTTTTCCCAAAACATTCACAAAATTCTCCTTCCAGAAAGGTATTATCTATGATCTAACAATCTCAAATAAGCTTAGAATGATTTTTTGAAATCTGTTATGCCTTTTTAATTGTACATGCTGCCAATGCTGAGATGAACCTAAATTCAAAAATTAATTCCACCTAGAAAGTAATTTTCTAGAATTTTTTAAATATTTTTATGTTAAACCTTGTTAAGCTACGTTTCCAAAGATTCCTTGTTTACCCTCTAAGGTCTTCGGATGCACCCAAACAAAATCTAGAAATAGAGAAGAAACAATGTTGTTCTTTGTTTTCAACTTAATTTTTGAATCTCCTTTTAGCGAGAATTTAGGATGCCTCAAAATGTACCTGTTTAGTCTCCCCTACAACATCAAACTTTTTTGACTCAAATCAAGATTCAAATAACAAAAATAGGATTTCATATGAAAATTTTTGCTAGTGGAGATACTCCAACTCTATTATTCCAAAAGGGATACTCCGACCTTTTTTTAATTAAAAAAATTTAAACATTCTCCTTGTTCTTAAATGTTTTACTAACTTTAGGGATACTCTAACCCTATTACTTTGAGGGGATACTCCAACCTCATTTTAAAAAAAAATAAATTCTCTTCTTTATTCCTAACTATTTTCATAACTCTATTTTAGGGGGCACTCCAACCCCATTTCTCCGAGGGGATACTCTAACCCCACTTTCACCTCAAAAACTTAAAATATTCTCTTTTTCGGATGCCTCAACTGTTTTGATAAAAATTATCTTTGTTCTTCAAATTTCCATCGAATCCAGACTGGTCTCTAAGATTGTCATCCGGGTTATTCTTCAATAATCAAAGGCAATTATGAGATACATTTCAATCGCCCCTCTTTTTTATGTTCTTTTGTTTATAATTGCTTGTTTATGATATTATTATATTTCTTATATTTTGCCTTACTAGCTTGTTTCCTTTTGTAGTGTTATTGGGCATTCATATTTAAAATTCATTTTCTAATGAAATTTACGAGGTGACATTTCGTGTTGGTATCTCTTTAATGCCTAATACGAAACATCCAATTTTTAAAATCCAATCCGGACATCATCTTTATAAAAAATCTCTATGTTCCTCACATCTTCGAGGCACACGAGTGATCTTATTTTTCTTAATAAAAAACCTTGAATTTATATTTTCCAAAAGTTCATGTATTAAAGAGGATTATATCTAAATAAAGACCAAATGGAACCAATTTAGCTGAGACTAAAGTGAGATATAGTTAATAGGTACCGATATCGGGTGTTATAGGGATACTAGTATTTCCCTGCCCGTAACCAACACCTGAGCCCAACCAATGAATCTTTTGACATCATAGACACTAAAATCTATGTTTCGAGTTTTGTAACTTGTGATATTATTTTCAATAGGCATCCGATCTTGCCCAGCCTAAAACGATCGATGGTGACTCTAAGTTTATGGCCACTTCATGGTGGCCATCCAGGTCCAATTAGATAAGCGACTCGTCCAATGGTCCCTACTCCTTCATATTACCATGCCTAATCCAAATCCAATCAAGGGATAGCTTAAAGGCTTAACCGCAAGCAATCATCATTTATTTTTAAGTCGACTGTGCTATGCCTTTTAGATCGTTTAAAGTTTTAAGGGTCGAGCATGTGGCGACCAATGTGATAATCGATGGGAAAGGTTGTTGCATCAAAAGAAGCATTGGAGAAGTCAAAACCCCTATGAAAAAGGTTTGACAAGTTTTCATGAAAGCTGGAATAGTATCAAATTTTAAAAATCAAAGTATAAATGTTACTGAAACATCCTGCTGCCACTACAGTCATGGGCACGATTTGCAACAATGTCCATCGTTCATAAAAATGGTCGAAGGTATGATGGATAGGTCCAAGACTGAGTTTTATGAGGGGTAAGATGAACACATAAACCCATTTATTAATGCCACAGATAAGGAGAGGCTTCTCATCGATCGGATCTCAAGTTATTTGTCTCTTATGGGCATGGAAAAGAGAGTCGATGAAAGTTTTAGGCAGTATGCTTCAAGATGAATAGAGGAGGGTGCCCAGATTCATCCTTTATTGACGAAAAAAGAGGTGATTGTCAGATTCATTGACACATTGCAAGCCTTTCATTATGAAAAGGTAGCGAAAAGCTTCCTAAAGAACTTTGCAGACATAATCGTACTTTGTAGAATGATCGATGAGGCCATGAAAAATGAATCAAGTAGAAAAAATATCTACAAAGACAAAAGGAAAGGAAAAATGAAGGCTAGTCAGCAACTGAAATCTAGCATTGAAGCTAGTTCATCTCAAACTTATGCCAAGTTAGCATTAAGTAAAATGATTATTGAAGATAGCTACAAGGTTGTAAAAGACATAAAAGAGGTTAGAATGCAAATTTGGTTTGGCAAATCCTGGTACAAGCTAAATTGTTTAACATAGTTGAAAAAACAAAGGAAAAAATTGATAACTTCTGTGATTTCCATATTGTTTATGACCACACTCTTCAAACATGTAAAAAGTTTCACACTATGGCTCAAAGGATGATGAATGAGGGTAGTATCAAATTTTATGATGATAAGTGAACCCAGCATACCGAGTCTGTAAATGCAACATTGTCTGTCAACATTGTGGAAAAAAATAAGCAATCCTCTTTGTGGCATTAAGTGACCATTGATCTTGTTCGACAATTGACCAAGAGTGAAAGCTCCTCTTTTTAGCATGTATCGAAGATGATCATCCAACTTCTATCCCCTTTCCCTTGTAAGACAACAAAGTCATTCCTTAGAATTATGAAAGCAAAACCTTGATCACTAGTGAATCTAGTTAGTAAGCTATAAATATTAACCTTTTAGGGATAAGCCACTTGCCTTGAAGTGGTAGGTCTTACGTCCTAGCAACATCGAGAATAAAACTCAATAAAAAAATGCTAATCTTTTTCTTCTAACATTGAAGTTTGCAACTAAAAACTCAAATCCGATAGCTATCAAAGATCCAATAAGTAGAAAGAAATGGCAAAATTCCTTAAGTTGATCAAGCACAGCAAAAACATTTCCATCGATCAGTTAAACAAGTAACCCGCCAAGATATCTATGTTGTCACTACTACTGAATTTGAAAGTTTATAGGAATGCCCTCCTTAAGGGTTTGAATGAGTCATATGTCCCTCTCGACATCTCTCTAGGTTAGTTGGATCGCCTATTGAGCAACATCACTATCGATAATTACATATTTTTCAGCAATGATGAAATCTTGCATTGAGGAAGAGGAAACTACAAAGCACTTCACATTACCATATACTGTAAAGGCACCATGTTACCCAAGGTAATTATTGATAATGGGTCAACTTTAAACGTAATGCCTGTGTCATGTTTGAACAAGCTCCCCGTTAATGTATTTTATATCCAGAATAGTCATATAGTTGTGAGAGCATTTGATGGAACATGTAAAAACATTATGGGAAGGATCACCAATGCATTCCAAATAGGCCTATGTACGTAATAGGTTGAATTTCATGTGATAGATATTGCTCCATCATACAACTGCCTATTAGGAAGGCATTGCATTCACTTTGCTAAGGCAGTACCATCGTCTTTGCACCAAAAGTTAAAGTTCATCATTAAGAAGAAAGTTATCAGTATCAGAAGAAGAAAAAATATTATTGCCGCTACCTTAACTGACGCCCCACATGTCGAAACTGACAAAGATATCCTACAATCTTCTTTCCAATCCTTTGTATTAGTCAACACAACTTATGTCAAGGAAGGGTTGCCCATGGTTGAGCCATGTCTATCGAAGAGCACTTAAATGGGTTTGAAGTTAATTGTCAATAGGTATGCCCAAGTTGGAAAGGGACTCGAAAATGCCTCTAAAGTATTACCAAAGCCTTGAAAGTTGTTAACCAGATTGACAAAAAAGGTTTGGTATTCAAGCTCAGTGTACAGTAAAAAATAGAATAAGCTTAGAAGAACCGTGAGAAAATGATGGCCTATCTGCTAAGACAGGACACAGGGTATGAACTGATGATATTTTCACCATTTCAACAGAATTTTTACCTAGGAGGATAAATGAATATTGGCTCCACAAAAGCCATGCTCATACTAAAAAAGCATTTAGGGATTTTTCCATCAACGCAATTGATCAGTCAAAGATATCAATGATAAGCCCAGAGCTAGTCTATGCCCTTTAGGATTTGTTTTGAGTGTTTGGACTAAAATTGAGATTCATGCACTATTTAAGTCTATTTCAAAGTAATGCTCTGAACAAAACCTATATGCTTCTGCCCGAAAGCATTATAGGATCCTTTGTAGGGGCATCTTTTATTAAGTGTTATCAATGAAAATGACTAAGCATTATGCATTCTATCCTTTATGTTCATAGTTCTTGCCAACTCTTAAACCTTTTCTACATATTTTTCCACCTATATTGTTCTTTTTCCATATTTTCAGGTACGCTGATGATGATGACATGAATGTTCATACTGAGACTTCGAAAATAAATTTTGAACAACTAATCTGTGTCAGTGAGGTTGAGTCTAAAAAGAATTATGAAGAGAACCCCATACCTCTAGACCTACTGAAACTAATTGAATAGGAAGAAAAATAAATATTACTTCATAAGAAATCCATCGAAACCATAAACCTTAAAACGAAAAAAAAAACCTAAAAGAAGTTAAAATCAGAACCTTTATAAAACCATCAATCGAGCTAAACTAATAATTCTTTTTCAAGAATATCGAGATGTGTTTGCCAGGTCCTACCAAGGCATGCTTGGATTGACACCAACATTGTGGTCCGTAAACTTCCCCTCAAATTTGAGTGTAAGCCTACACAACAAAAGCTCAAAAAGGTAAAGCCTGAAATGTTTCTGAAGATCAATGAAGAAATGAAGAAACAATTTAAAGTAGGATTTCTCGAGATAAACAAATACCCTGAATGGCTAGCAAAGATAGTTCTAGTTCCAAAAAAAAATGGTAAAGTGCAGATGTTTATGGACTATAGGGACTTTAACTGAGCCAGTCCCATGGATAATTTTTTTTACCTTACATCAATACCTTAGTAAACAACACAGTCAAAAAAACACATTATTTTTCTTCATGGATAGGTTTTCGGGCTATAACCAAATTAAAATGGCAGCTGAAGACATGGAAAAGACCATCTTTATAATCATGTGGGGCACTTTCTGCTGCAAAATGATGCCCCTTTGGGCTTAAAAACGCCGAAATCCTATCAAAGGGCAATGGTAACATTGTTCTATAACCTTATGCAAAAATAAATAGAGGTCTACATGGATGATGTGATTGCCAAATCACCAAAGAAGAGTGAACACATTGCCAACCTATGAAAACTCATCAAATGGCTGCACAAATATCAACTTAAGTTGAATCAGGCCATATACACATCTGGCATTACATTAGGTAAACTATTGGGCTTCACATTAGGTAAACTATTGGGCTTCATTGTAAGCAAGAAAAGAATAGAAGTTAATCCCAATGTCAAAGCCATCCAAAATTTACGATCACCTTAAACTCAAAAAAAAGTAAGAAGTTTCTTTGAAAGGTTGAACTACATAGCTTGATTCATATCTCAGTTGATGGACAAATGTGATACAATATTTTAGCTGCTTTGAAAACAAAATCTTATAGAATAGAATGAAGAATGACAAGAAGCTTTTCAATAAGGTCAAACATTACCTTTTGAACCTTCAGTACTTATACCGCTAGTGCCCAGTCGACCATTAATCTTATACCAATTAGTTTTTTTTCAAGTCGATGGGTTATGTATTAAGTCAACATGGCGAGTCTGGCAAGAAGGAACAAGCTTTTTACTACTTGAGCAAAAAATTCACAGAATATGAAAATAATTATTCATTTGTAGAAAAGCTATGTTGTGCACTAACTTGGATGGCTGAAGGTTAAGATAATATGTGTTGTACGACACTAAGTGGCTAATGCTAAACTCGATCCTATCAAGTATTTGTGCGAAGCTCCCACCTTGTTGGGGAGGTTAGCTAGGTGCTAAGTCATGCTTTTTGAGTATGATATTATATACATAAATTAGAAAGCCATCAAGGGTAGCGCAATAGCAGATTTCTTGGCAAACGAGGCAACAGATGACCATTAGCCTTTAAACTTTGATTTTTTTGATGAAGATTTAATGTGCATATATGAGGCAGACAACACTGCGAGTATGGCTTATCTTGGAAAATGTACTTCGATAGAGCTTTAAATACATTAGGGCATGGAATTTAGGCGATTCTTATCTCACTTGATGGAAACCACTAACCCTTTATTATAAGGTTAAATTTTGATTACACCAATAATATAGCTGAAAATGAGGCCTACATCATGGGACTCCAAGCAGCCATTGAAAGAGGCATTCAAACACTGCAACTATATAGAAATTCAACCTTTCTCATTTGTAGACTGAAAAGAGAATGGTAAACGTATGATGCTAAATTGATCAACTATGTTATTTGATCTCGAAAGTTAGAGAAGAGTTTGACGATATTAGTTTTCAATATCTACCTTGATAAAAGAACCAAATTGCTGATACCTTGGCCACCTTGTCATCCATGTGAAAAGTCAATCGAGAATCAGACGTTGCTCCTATTCAAATGAACATCTATGCAGCCTTAGCACAGAATGTTAAAGAAAAAAAGGACGGCTTGCCATGGTATCATGACATCTTTTAGTATATCAAGGATCAATGATAAAATGCCATCGAAACTGACAAGAAAACCATCCAGTGATTACTAGTGAGCTTCATTTTGGATGGTAGGATTTTGTACCAGAAAGGCTGAGATCAGATGCTACTCTGATGCATGGATGCCTTCAAAGCCAAAAGATTACTTGAAGAAGTTCACGAAAGAATTTGCAGTACACATGCTAATGGACACCGAATGGCTAAACAAGTCATGTGATTAGGCTACTATTGGTTGACTTTTCAAAAAGACTGCATTGACTATGCCAGAAAGTGCCACAAATGCCAAATCGATGCTGACAAAATCCACGTCCCACTAGTACCTCTATATGTTATGATAGCTCCATGGCCTTTTTCTATAAGGGCATGGACATGATTGGACTGATTACCACTAAGGCTTTTGACGAGCATTGCTTAATTTTAGTTGTTATCGATTATTTCACCAAATGGGTAGAGGTAGCTTCTTATGATAATGTCACTAGATCTGTTATATGCAAATTTGTAGGGCAGTTGAAGCAGCCAACAAAAATATCACAAAGATAGTTGAAAAAATGGTTGAGACCTACAAAGTTTGGCATGAAAAGTTACTTTTTGCTTTACATGCTTATCGCACAACAGTACGAACTTCCATGGGTACAACCTTATTTTCCTTAGTCAACAGCATAGAGGCTATCCTACCTATCAAGGTAGATATTCCTTCACTCAGAGTGTTAGTGGAACCATAACTTGAACAGGCTGAATAGGTTAAAAATTGATATGAGCAACTCAATGTCATTGAAGAGAAAAGAATCAAAGCTATCTATCATGGACAAATATATCAAAAGCGTACGATGAGAGCCCATAAGAAAAAGGTCAATCCTTATCAGTTATGAAAAGGTGACTTAGTGCTCAAACAAATTCTCTTAATCCATAAAGATACTCGAGAAAAATAGACCGTAAATTAGGAAGAGCCATACATATAAAAGCTTTAATCTTAACCTAGATGAACGGCAATGACCTACCCAACCTTGTGAACTCTGATTCTATTAAGAAATACCATGCTTGAAAGAATTTTAGGATAAGAACTTGAAAGGGTATCCTATTTCTTTTTTTCTTTCCATTCTCTAAAAAAACCAGGTTAAGTTAAAAATTCAAGACGGCGGCTTAAGTAACTAGACCCTTTTACTTAAACCAAGTTAAGCCCAAACCATAACCAGCCCAAAGCCAATTTTCCCCATATTCACAACCCAGATCAAGATGCCAAATCATTACTTCATCCACTTATTCTATATTGACCAACTCCACCAAATCTCATCCATACCAGCACCTGAAAAATAAAAACTACGTAACTTTGAGGCCTCCATCCCACCATAAGGCAATCTGAGGAATTTTCTTGTAACTCCGTCAACACCATAATGATTAATCACTTAAGAGAAATCTCTGAAAGTACTCAGTGTAGAATTCATGTCATCAGTATCAAGGCCAATCAACCAGGAAGATTTCTCATATCTCTTTTGTATTTTAAAATTTTTTAAAATCTCAAAAGTTTGTCATAGCTTGTGCCATTTTCTTTTGAATGGAATACAATTACTTGATTTATCGTAAAATTTTTTCGTAACCCTGCATTCCATGTTGCATCATGTTTATTATTTAATTGATTATGCTTGATAAATGAACAAAATTGATAATAGCATTTCCTAGTATTACTTGGAAAGATAGAACTTTATAGGAATTTTTGTTTCATGTCTAAAGACTAAGAATAAACTCTTGGGCCATAATCAGTTTGGTCTTGGGACCCCACATCCTAAAAATATGCTTAAAACCTCATTTTAGTCAACTTTGGCCTAAAGATAATAGGCTAAAGTTCTTTTCAAACTATTATCCTCAATCGTATTTTAGAATAGTCCAACCAGACTGCCAAAGACATCTTTTGAATCATAATTAGCAAAGTGGAATCCTTCGTACTTACTAAATTCAATGCAACAAAAGTTCCCTTGCATGAACCATCTATACTCAAGACCATTCCTCTATATTCATGAACCTCTTGTACCTTTAAAAGGTAGTTTCTAAATTCAAAGCCTCTGGAAACTTGAAGTAAGATTGATAAATCCTTAGGCAAAAGGCCACTTCACCAAACTCGTGAAAAAGTAAACAACCAAAGAAGGGCAAAATTAATCATCAGATTAGGTTTTTGAAACCATCATTCTTTTATCATTCAGACAGGCACTTGCAACCCCATGCATTATGTAGCATCTAATATCCCACAAGTACCAACTTTCATATACAAAAATTAAATGTGTAGGGAACCTAAGGTATAATTTTTTGTTTTTGAAAAACCTCTGTTAGCTATATTAGCTTTGAATTAATCTTAGTTTTGATATAACTAAAACATAAGCTTAATTAGCTTGTGTTTAAATACTTTCAAGATTAGTATTTTTCTTCATGAAATATTTCACAAACACTTTGAAAAATACTAGAATGTGTTTTAACTTCTTC
>JBBYHO010050785.1:0-49846 GCA_038382025.1 Adansonia gregorii
AAGTCGAGAATCGGTATTTTCTCGTTCTTATCGTAACTCCGAAGAATGGTCTTAGCCAAAAAGACATTTCCGAGTCAGGACAATATTTTAAGTCGTACGCACTCTTAGATCTGTGAGGATCCACCCTGGGGTACGTCGCGACAAAGGGTAGCACAATAGAAAACTTTTTAGCAAGCTGAGCAACGGATGACTATCAGCCTTTAAACTTTAAATTTTTTGATCAAGACTTGATTTGCATATCTGAGGCAAAGAGCATTGCTGAGTGCAGTTCATATTGGAAAATGTACTTTGACGGAGCTTCGAACACACTAAGGTATAAAATTAAGACAATTCTTATCTTGCCTGATGGAAACCACTACCTCTTCATTACAAGACTAAACTTTGACTACACCAATAATACAGCTGAACATGATGCTCACGTCATGGGACTCCAAGCAACTATTAAAAGGGGTGTTTGAATACTGTAAGTATTTAGAGATTCAACCCTTGTCACTTACAAACTGAAAGAAGATTGGCAAACACGTGGTGCTAAACTGATTAATCATGGGAGTTTGATCTTCGAACTTAGAAAAAAATTTAATGATATTAGCTTTCAGCATTTACATCAAGAAGAGAACCAAATTGCTGATGCCATACCCACTTTGTCCTCTATGTTCAAAGTCAATCAAGAATTGGACATTGCTTCTATTCAGATAAGCATTTACACAACTCCAGCATATTGTCAAAATGCTGAATAAGAGAAAGACAGCTTGCCATGGTATTATGACATTCTTCAATAACTCAAAAATTAGCAATACCCTAAATGTGGCATCAAAAGTGACAAAAAACCATCTGAAGGATAGCTATGAGTTTTGTTTTGGATGGTGAAATTTTGTACAAGAAAGGTTGGGATCAGTTGCTATTTCGGTGCATGGATGCCTCTAAAGCCAAAAGAATTCTCAAAGAAGTCTATGAAGGAATCTGTGGTACATATGCTAATAGACAGCAAATGGCAGAATGAGCCATACGATTAGGCTATTATTGTTTGACCCTTGAAAAAGATTTCATTGACTATGCTTAAAAGTGCTACAAATGCTAAATAACGCAGACAACATCCATGTCTTACCAATACCTCTACATGTTATGATAACCTCATGGCCTTTTTCTATGTGGGGCATAGACATAATCAGACCAATTACCCCTAAGGCTTTTAATAGACACCATTTTATTTTGGTCACCATTGATTATTTCACTAAGTTAGTGAAAGCAGCTTTATTTGCCAATGTCACCAAATCTGTTGTATGCAAATTTGTGAAACGGGATATTATTTATAGGTATGGCCTTTTAAAGTAGATCATTACTGATAATGCATGTAAGTTGAAAAACAAAATGATCCAAGTAGTTTACTCTTAGTTCAAGATCCAACATCAAAATTTTATCCCATACTATCTAGAAATGAACAGGGCAATTGAAGCAGCCAATAAAAATATCAAGAAGATAGTTGAAAAGATGGCTAATACATACAAAGATTGGCACGAAAAGTTACCTTTTGCATTATATACCTATCGCATAGTGGTACGAACTTCTATGGGTGCTACCCTACTCTTTTTAGTCTACAGGCATAAAGGCTATTCTACCTAATGATGTTGAAATCCCTTCATTTAGAGCCTTGATGGAATCACAACTTGAAAAAGTCAAATGGGTTAAGAACCGATATGAGCATCTTAATCTTGTCTAGGAGAAAATAATAAAAACCATTTATCACAAGCAAATATATCAAAAGCACATGATGATAGCCTAGGACAAAAAGGTCCATCCTTATCAGTTTTGAGAATGTGACTTAGTACTCAAACAGATTCTCTTGATCTATAATGATGCTCAAGGAAAATGGACTCTGAATTAGGAGGGGCCATACATGATAAAGCATGTATTTTTTGAAGGAGTCTTGATTTTAATTGAGATGGACAATAGCGACTTACTTAATCCTTTGAATTTTGATTCCGTCAAGAAATACTATGCTTAAAAAGATCCTAGGATGAAAACCGTAAAAGGTGTCTTATCCTCTTCTTATTTTTGCTATTTAAAAAAAAATAAAAAAAGTATGAAACAGCAAAAAAAAAAATGAAAACCCAAAATAACATTTAAGAAGATAAGCTAACTTAAGTTAAAAACCTGAAAGGGTAACTTAAGCCATCAGACTTTCTCTCACTTGAACCAAATTAAGCACAAACTATCATAGCCTAGAGTAGCAACAATTTAACCTACACACAACCCTGACCAAAACTCCAAATCATAACCTAACACTTATTCTATGCTAACCTACTCTATCGAATCTTATCCTTACCTGTACCTAAAAAATGAAAACTACCCAACCTCAAGGCTTTCATTGCACCATAGTATAGTCTAAATAATCTTCTTGTGAGTTTGTTAACACTAAAAAGATTAGCTACTTGAGAATGGTTTCCAACGGCACTCTATGGAAGACTTGTCATTAATTTTAGCTAAACAGCTGAGAAAACCCTTCTGAACTCTCTTATATCTTAAAATCTTTTATGATCCCATAAATTGTCAGAACTTGGACCTTCTTTTTTTTGAATGAAATACAATCACTTGATTTTTTACAAGGTCTTTTTGTAAATCCTGCATCCGATGTTGCATCATGTTTATCATTGAACTGATAATGCTTGATAAATGAATGGAATTGGTAGCAGGATTTTCTAGCATTACTTGGAAAGATGAAACTTTGTAAAAATTTTATTTCATGTTTAAAGGCCGAGAATGAATACTTGAGGCCATAGTCGATCTTGCCTTTAGACCTTATAGTTTAAAAACGTGCTCAAAACCTTCTTGCAATAAAGCTTAGCCTAAAGATAAGGAGCTAAAGTTCTTTTCAAACTATTATTCTAACAATCAAAGTTCAAAATAGTCTACCTAGACCATTAAAGACACCTTTTGAATCATAATTGGTAAAGAGGAATCTCCATACTCAGCAAACTCAATGCAATAAAAGTCCATAAACATAAGATATCTAAGCTTAGGTCATCCCTTTACAATCATAGACCTCTCGTAACTTCTAAAAAAAGGGCTTTAACATTTAAAGCCTCGAGAAAATAGTGCGAGATTGATAAACCCTAAGGTAAGAAGCCACTCTATTGTTACGACATGGTTGGGGATGGATCCTCATGGATCTATGGGTGCGTACAGCTTAAAATATTTTTCTGACTTGGAAATATCTTCTTGACCAAGATTTTTCTTTTGCGACGTGATGAGAATGAGAAAGTGCAGATTCTCGACTTGTGATACAATGAAGGGGACCATAAGATGAATCACTTATCTTGTTGGTCTCAGATGACCATCATAAAATGGCTAACGCTTGGAGTTGCCATCGATCATTTTGGGCTAGGCATGATCGGATGCCTATTGAAACCTATGTCTTGAGTTACGAAACTTGAAACATTGATTTCATGGTTTACATAGTATAAAGATTTGTCATTTGGGTTCAAGAGTTGGTTACACATAATGACGCTTGAACCTTTTCACAATGCCTAAAATCGGTACCTTACTAGTTATGTCTTATCTCAGTTCAATTCTTTCAATCTTAACTCGTGACTATTTTGATATAACCCTCTTTTAATACATGAATTTTATAAAAATACAAATCCAGGTTTTGATGAAAACTTTTAATTCTTATATATATATGCCCCGAAGAGATGTGGTATATAGAGATTTTCAATGAAAATGACTTTCAGGGTTTTACTTTGAAAAATGAAATATTCCACTTTGGGCACTGAAGAGATACCCACATGGAATATTACCTTTAGTTTTACTTGAAATGTTTTGAAAACATGCATGCAAATAATCATCACGAAGAAATCATGTTAGTACAGCAATGAACGAAGTAACATCCAATGTAATGATAAAGGGAACAGATAGACTATTGGAATTTATCTAGCAATTGGGATCGATTATATAGGAATAATTGAATCGATAATTTTCAAGACGCATCTAGGCCCCTTGATTGAATGAGTTTTTTCTTAAAAAAATAGGTTTGACTCTTGGCACATTCATGGATGTCCGGGAAGGAGAAGAATTTAATTGTAGTTGAAAGACAGGGTTGGAGTATCCTTCAGAAAGATGGGATTGGAGTATTCCTATAGATAACGAATAATTTTGAGAAAGAAAGATTTTTAAATCTTGACATTTTGAAAAGCGAGGTTGGAGTATCCCCTTGAAGGTCGAGGTTAGAGTATCCCCAAAAGTGACATTATCTGACACTCTTTAAAGAAGTTGAGTTGGAAAACTTAAATTAACAAAACTTTGTGATTTAGGAAATTTATGAGTGTTTTGACAATTTTTGGCAAAAGAAATTACCATGAACGAGGATGGTAAAGATGTAAAAAAAATACATTTGTGCCTTGATACGAGCTTGTGGGAGGTCAAAACATGTTCTCGAGTTTGATCAGGGTGATACGGAGACATTAGAATGGCTCGAGATGAAATTCAGGAAAACAACTTAATTTTGACCATCATCGAGAACAGGGGACAACATCATGCGATCTGACTTTTTGAATTTATTTTGGATTGGTTTGAAGGCTTTAGAGGATGGACAAGATATCATCAGAAAGGTAACTTGATGAGGGTCAATCTAAAAATATTCCTAATATCCCAAAAAATCACTTTTCGGGGAAATAAATTTTCAAATATGGGTCAATTATGCTACTGACAGAGCATGCGAGAAAAATGGTATGTTAAAATTCAAAAAATCATTCCAGACTCATTTGGTATCAAAAAATTGCATATAGTACCTTTCCAAAAAGGGAATTTCATGAATTGTTTAGGAAAAATGTTGGACAGATTTGGAAAAATCGTTTAGTGGGCCTAAAGGGCCCAACCATAATGCAGATTGTTAACTCTAAGGATTCCAAATAGTCTAGGTTTAAAAAATCATAACTCTTTCATTCGGACTGATCTAGGGGTGAACATGATCTCATTTTAAAGATATTTTGACACACTTTTAGAGAAAAATATTATAAAATTCATGAAAAATCATTTGGAATTTTAAAGTGATTTTTTAATTTGTAACAGTGATGTGCCAATAGGGGATAAAGCAAAGCAGTGGATATTTCTTATTTTCTCTATGTTTATGGGTCCAAACTTGAGTCATTGACATTCCAATGTCATGATTGAAGGGAAAGAGTATAATGAGCATCGCAAACTCATTTACATAGCCCCAGAGTAATTTGGGATGATAAAGCAGCCCGTTAATCATACCACTTAATGTTTTAAATCCAAAACAAAGCACAAATGTTTAGGGAACAAGTGCAAGGCCATTTTCGTTGGAAAATCAGAAGTTTTGATCTCTTTTAATCAGGATTATAGATCTGAAAAACTTCATCTTCCCTAAGATTTTTAGTTAACTTCAAGGAAAATGCTAAGTTCATGCTAGTCCTTATTGGTTGAGGTTAGCATGCCTAGCTTAGGGAGGTTTTGAAAATTAGTTTTTTTTTGCCGCCATCAAACATGCACTTTGACAAGGAGAAGACAACAATCATGCAAGGGGATGGCACATAACATGAATGGGGATGCTAACTTTACCAATGGTCTAGATAAAGAAAGTGTTATGCACTTTAACAAGAAAATGTTATAGATGCTAAAAATGACAATGATTCATGACAAGATGTAAGCTAAGGTATAAATATGCTTAAAATATGTTAGGCTAATGATTCATACATGGATTAATCATAACAAGACGCATGTATATGGCATAAAATGCATGAGTAAGAGCTATCAAAATAATGAGGATAAAATAAGGCATTTTGCACATCAAAGGGGCATTAAGGCATCCAAATCCTAAATTACCATAACCAAAAGCCACAATAATGCATTAGAATCCTAATAGGGTGATGGAAACATGGAGAGCTCACTAAAATGATGAAGATGCTAAAAAACAAAAAATGAAAGTGATAAAGTAAAAAGTTATACCAATAAAACTTTAATTTTTGGCCAAATAGTAGGAGTAGTAGAGGTGGCTTGAATTTCTATCTTTTCCTTATTGTTAATAAGGAAGAAAAAGAGAGAAACAATTAGGTTTTAGTTCTAGTATGGATAAGGGTGATTTTCAAAATGTGTAATGGTTGAGAGTGAGTGTTTTGGGGCTCTTTTTGGATGCTGAGTGAAGAGCTACAGGATTTGGTTTTCTTGATGTGTGAATATGTTTTAAAAGCTAAAAATGAGCTGGAATCTCCCCTTCCACTGAGATATTAGGTGGTCTATTTGTACTAGCATTTTAGAGCCAAATTGGATGTGTTTTTGGTCATTTCTCAAGGGGACAAAGTGATGTTAGCTTGATGGCTATAGAGTGGCTATAAGGAGCAACTTGCTGCCAATGTGATGGACATAGGGTGGCTAGTTTAAATGCTGAAATGATTTTCTAGCAAATAGGGTGGCTGAGGGTAACCTTGGTCAACAAACTAGGGATGAGTAAGGTGATCATGTGACATTGACCTTTTTGATATAAATTAGACTTCAAAAATGTTTTGATTAATTCAAAAATCGAAATTCATAATCTGATATGGGTTTTGATCTTTTTTGATGCAAAGAAACGAGTTAAAATCAAGTTTTAGATCAATGTTGGATGAGTCAAAAATTCTTAGACTATGGAAAACAGCCTGCATGTATTGGTACATTACAGAATGTATTGGTACATTTGATCTAAAAACTTTAAGTGTATTGATACAATGAACATTGTACCGATACTATGAACCATTGTATCGATTTAATGCTTCATTGTATGGATACATGTTGATATGTATTGATGCATTTCTTTCCAGAATGCATGTTTTGGTCTTGGCATGGCCTAGTATCGTTTCATGAGCTCATGTATTGATACATGTACATGTTGTATCAATACAAATGGAGACATTTCAAATCTTTGGATTTAGAGCATTGTATCGATACATAAAAACCATTTATCAATACATTTAAGCAAAATTATGAATTTTCTCATATCTTTTATCCCAGACACCTTGAACTATGTCCTTTGATGCCGCAGCTTTGCATTTATCTTTGATATAATCCATAAGCCTTCTTGACCTTCTTAAAAATACTTTTTGGCCGGTGATCACCCACTCTTAATTTCATGCCCTAGGTTGCTAAAAAAAATTAGCTCGGACAAAATAAAGTGTCTATACCTATAAAACTTATAAAAGATTAGGGACCAAAAAGGCCAAAAAGATTAATTGCGGGATTAGATTTTAAAAATCATCACTTTTGCATCACTTAAACATGCATTTCTGTCCTCATGCATCAATTATATAACAACTAACATTCTTTAGGTGTGAACTACTACTCTCAAAAGTCAAAATTTAACAAAACTTTATATCTTATTTTGAAACAAGCCTTGAAAGGTTCCAAGTAAGAATCCCTTATCTCATTAGTGTGCAAATTTAAAAAGCCATTCAAGAAAAGTACTTAAACTCATATCTTTTTATTTTTAAAAATGTAGGATGCCTTCTTTTTATTTTTAGTTCTCAAAAAGCAGGAAACTTTTTCTATTTAGTCCTAAAAAAGTAGGGTGCCTTCTTTTTTATTTTAGTCCTCGAAGAGCAGGACACCTTCTTTTTCTTTTCAGTCTTAAGAAGAGTAAGACACTTTTTCTTTTTAGTCTTTAAAGAATAGGATACCTTCTTTTTCATTTTGGTGATTAAAGAGTAGGATGCTTTATCTTTTTTGTCTTTAAAGAGTAAGATGCCTTCTTTTCCTTTTAGTCCTTAAAAAGTAGGATACTCTTTCTTTTTTACTTTTAAGGAGCAGGACAACTTCTTTTCAGTCCTTAAAAAGTAGAAGCTTTACCTACCTCAATCCTAAAAGAGCAAAAAATCTATCTACATCTATCCCTAAAGAGTAGGACACTTACCTACTTCAGTCCTCAAAGAGTAAGATGCTTACCTACCTCAGTTCATAATGAGTTGGATACCTATTGAGTCTGCTTGCGAAAAGTAGGATGCTTACCTATCTCAATCCAAAATGAGTTGAATGCCTATTGAGTGGGCCCTTGAAAAGCAAGATGCTTATCTACCTCAGTCTATAAATAGGTAGATGCCTATAAAGTCAAAGCCTATACTAGTTGGCACCTGTCTAGGAGGTTAAGCCTTGAAAACCATAAACCTAGTAGGGAGGTCAAACCCTACAAAACTCATTATAATTCTCTTATCAGTTAGGACCATTACTGATACACATGGCCTATCTTAACCTAATACTAACTAGATCTTTATTTTTCTATCAGCATGCGAAACCATCATCCTACTTGAACAAACTAGTGTCTGTTTGATTTTTCCTTATTCCTGATACTCATCAACAAACAAAAAGGTGCAACTATAGATGCCTCATTTTGTCTAAGCCAACTTTTGGCATCTTGGGACATAATTGAAAGATACTAGAATTAAAAAAAAGGATGACTATCGAGTGCTGTTGGAGTCTTAAGATTTTGATTTTTTTTGATACCTTGACCTTGCTTGGTAGGCCAAACGCGCTTTCTTTCATTTTATCATCAAAGCAGTTTTATCATGTTTCACCTATTTTTACATGTTTAACACATGCTTGAATGTTCTTTCTAACATGTATTGAGTATGTTCATGCATTTTCTTGCATTTTAAGGAGTTTCATGGCACAAAATATTGTCTTGAAAATTGCAACATGCTTTTCATTACTTAAATATGTACATTTCATCTTTCATAGTGTGATTTTTGATGCCATTCATGGAGTTATCATTTCCATGCATTTGATTTGTCACCTCCTTATATTTTTTTTCATTTTTTCCATTTCAAAATGACATTTTTATTTCTTTGCATGTTTTATCCCTATTCATCTTTGTGTACATTGTATTTTGTTCATGACATCTCTGTCAAGATGCTTGGTTGTTTTCTAAAAATATGATTTTCAAAAAAAAAATTCCCCCAATTTTGTTCATGTTGCCTTTAATAGATGGAAAATAGCATGGATTTAATGTTCTCATAAAACTAGTCTTCCAATCTTGGGAACAAATTAAACATTTTAAATCTGGATTCATGGTAGAAAAAGTTTAAAAATGCTGATTTTCAAACAAAAATGACCTTTTTAGTTGATAAAAATTATATGTTAAGCCTTGATCTTGAGTTTGAGACCTTCATGGTGGCATGGTCAATGGGTTGTTTCATCATCCCTAACTATTCTAGGATTATGGCATGAACTTGTGATGCCCATGCATTCTTTTTCTTGTGTTATGGATGTTCAAACATCCATAACTCGAGTTTGACCTTAAAAAACCTAAAAAAAAATCAAATAACCTTTGTTTTTGCTTTAGTTGCACCTTACTTTGAATTTGAAAAATTGTTTTTTTAGCCATTAGTGATTGTTTTAGAATTTTTTAATATTTTTCCTTTAAAGGGCATTAAATTATCTTTCGATAGGTGTCTTATTTACCTTTTGATCATCCTAGCTAAGGGAGTTGTGATTTTTTAAACCTTTGTTGTCCAAAACCTTTTAGACTAGTGCATTAGATTATGTTTGGGCCATTTCAAGCCAACAAATGAATTTTTTATATTATTTAAAGTTTTCCAAAGAGTTCACAAAATTCACTTTTTGGAAAGTTATTGTTTACAATTTAATGATTTGGGATAAGCCTAAAACGATTTTTCAATGTTCGTTACGCCCTTTCCCTTGTATATTCTGCTAGTGTCGAAGTAAGTCTAAATCAAAAAATTAATTCTACCTAAAACATGATTTTCTAAGATTTAAAAAATATTTTTATATTAGTCATCATCGGGTTACCTTTTTAATAGTACCTCGCTTACCCCCTGAAGCCTTTGGATAAACCTAGAATAAATTTGGGAAGGAAGACAATATAATGTTGTCTCCTATTTTCTCTGAAATTAAAATTAACCCAATCTCTCCAATTGCCATCATCAAGGCATTGTAACTTCTCAAAATGCATTCATTTGGCTCCCCTACAGCATAAGCATTTTAGGTTCAGAGCAAGGCTTAAGATAAAATAATTTTTTTCCAAATCTTTAGTTCCTTACTTTCAAAATACCTTTTTTTTTTTTCAAAATATCATTTCCTTTTAAAACATCAAAAATTTTTTATCTTTGGGGATGCTTCAACCCCACCACTCTGAGGAGATACTCCAACCCTATTTTCAGCCAAAAACTTAAATTTTGTCTTTTTGATTTATTGGAGATTCCTAATATATTCTTAAATCATCAAAAGTTTTCATTTTTAAGAATACACCAACCATACCACTCCAAAGGATACTCCAACCCCGTTTTCCATCGAGAACTTAAATATTTTCTTTTAGATTTATTCGAGATTACTAATTATTTTCTTAAATCATCTAAAATTTTCATTCTTAGGGATATTCTAACCCTAACACTCTGAAGAGAGAATCTGACCCTGTTTTCCACTAAAAACTTAAAATTTTTTTAGATATATTTGAGATTTTTAATTATGTTCTTAAAATATCAAAATCTTTGTCTTTAGGGATACTTCAACCCCACTTCTCTGAGAGAATACTCTAACCCTGCTTTTACCTTGAAATCTAAAATTCTTCTCTTTTTCGGATACCTTGGATTATTTCAATGAAAACCTTTTTTCGACCCTCAAATTACCATTGAATCCAAACATATCTCCAAATTGTCATCCTAGTTATTCTACAATAATTAAAGACAATTACGAGATGCATTCCAATCAATGCTCTTTTTTACATTCTTTTGTTTGTGATTGTTTTTTTTGTGAAATTATTTTTTTCTTTTTTGTCTTATTAACATGTTTTTTTGTAGTGACTATAATGCATTCATATTTCAAATTTGTTTTCAAAAACTTTTATAGGGTAATGTTTCGTGTCATTATCTCTCTAGTGCCTAATACAAAATATCTAAATTTTTAAACTTTAATCCAAAAATTATTTTCATAAAAAATCTCTATGCTCCTTATACTTCCACAGTGCATAGGTGATATAAAATTTTCTATCAAAACCTAGATTTACAATTTCCAAAAAGTTCTTGCATAAAGGGGATTATATCTAAATAATGACCAAATAGAATTGATGAAACTGAAACCACAGTGAAATATACTGAGCAGGTATCGATTTTGAATGTTGTAGGGGTGCTAATCCTTCTCTACGTGTAACCAACTCCTGAACCCAACCAATGAATCTTTAGCACTTGTAGACCTAGAAATCAATGTTTTGAGTTTCATAACTTGGGATATTGGTTTCAATAGGTATTCAATCATGACTAGCCCAAAATGGTCGATGATGACTCTAAATTTATGGCCACTTTACGATAGCCTTTCAAAACTAGTTAGATAAGTGATTCACCTAATCATCTATCTCTCCTTTATATTGCTATGCCTAATTTAAATCCCAACCAAGGGATAACTTAAAGGCTTCAGCCAAGCACTAAATATATCTTTTAAGTGATGTATGTCTGCTTTGGATCACTTGGAGAGAAAAGAAAAGGGGTACATGGCAACAAGTATTATAAATATCAAGAAATATATATAAATGAAGGATTTACATGCACTAGTATAAAACTAAATTAGTTTTACATACTTTTATAATTTTTTACAGTTTATATTTTAATAAACTAATCGTTAGATTTAGCAGTATAATTATATTCGTTGTACATGTAAAATTTCAAATCAGTCCGATATGTTTATCATATCGATTGAGAATGTAGTTTTTCAATATATATTTAACGATTGAAAGTTTTTTACATTGTAATAACAGTTAGATCTTTTTAATTTACTTAACACACAATGTGTGTAATTACATGAATAAAATAAGAAACACAATGGTAGGACTAAAAAAGCATAAATCATAAAATAAATCTAATTTTACATTAGTATAAGTAGATCTATCTTAACACATATATGTTATTGATATAATACTTGTTCTAAATGGCCCATATGTATTACGTAGAACTTTCTAACAGTTCTTGTGGTAACTCATTCAGATTTGTCTAAAAACTTAATTCTCTTTTAATTTAAAATTGAGTTTTGATAATGTCAATGAGTCAACTTTGATTCATTAGAACTTTACCTTTTGATAACGATTTTGATCCATATTCAAGTAATTTTTGTAGTATTAAATGTCATTATTTTAATGGTCTAAATGATTCAGTTTGAAATTTTATGTGATTAGACAATTGAGGCTTCAAAGTAAGCAAGCTTGAAATCAAAGATTAGATGATTGAGCCTTCAAATTAAGCCCAATGATTCTAAAAACCTAAAATTTTTAAACAATTAGTAATGATTATATGACTTTTGACCTAAAAAATATATTTCGACTAGTTTTATTAATGAAATAAATTTAGATTATGAAATATGTTATATAGGATCCATTCAGGTATCAATTACTCCTCTAAATTTGAGCTAGTTTGTTGAAACGAGAACTCGAAGTACGGCAGACCATAAAAATCTAAAATTTCAATACTTTGTAAAATTTTTTTAATAACTTTAAAAGTTTTTTTTGTCTAATAATTGATCTATTTTTCTATGAAAAGAATAAAAGTTGAATATTTAAATTTTATTAAATTTTGGCATGAATATGTATTTTTAATAAATTAACTTTTAGTTGGCATGTTTTCAAAAATTTTATTTTTAAGAAAAAAATTTTAGAGAAACTAAAATTTTAACTTATATTATGATCTTCCATAACCAAAATGCAATCTTTGTAACCAAATTTGAGGTGTCAACATATAATACTCTAATTTTTCTTAATGTTTTTATAATTTTATAAATTATAATAGAAATAGTTTGGTTTTGAAAATAACTCCAATTAAGGAAAAAAGTTATTATACATCATAAATGTCCTATATTGATCTGAGGGGTATCTTGGTTTGTTTAGGTATATTGATAGCTTTAGTTTCTAATTTAGATACTTTTTGAATTAGTAAGCTTTGAGAGGATATGATTTTTTTGTTTTGTGGTTTGAGTTTAGGAAGCTCAGATAAGTGATTTGATATCTCTTCAGTGTTTTGGCACCATAAAATTAGCGTCGATGTATTTAAATTTTATACATAACATATAATGTTTTTTTCTTTTAATTTCTTAAATTAGGTTAAGCATGGAAAGTATATGTATATATATGGGATGCCTTTGTTTTAATCTAAGATGTGATTTTGGTTTTGAATTGTTTATCGAATATGATTTTTTTGTTCAGTTGTATGTTTCTATGTTTATGAATACAATTTATTTCATAAGATACTTTTAAAAAAATATGAAATTTACCTTATACGAAATGTGTTTTTATAATATGTGACTATCACTTTGTATAGTTGGGTAATCCAACAATATTTTTTGTTTTAATTTCTCTCTCTTAATTTGACTATGCTCTAATCTTGTCAATGAAGCTTAAACATTGGTCATGTCAACTTATAATTTGTGATACAAAATGATTTAACACCATGCCACCAATTTTAGAATACTGATTTTTATTTTTCTTGGTGCAAATTGGTCATGTCAACTTATTCTTTGTGATATAAATTTAATATCACGCCGCCAATTTTACAATAGTGATTTTTGTTTTGTTTGGTGCAACTATCTAGTTGCTTTTGATATACTTTTGACCTATTGCAACTTGGCTAATTGTAGTTTTTGTTTTAGTCTATGCCACAGAGGTTATATGCGGTGTTGTTTGTTAGAGGAAACTAATGAAAATCAATAAGTTGTGAGATTTAGCTAAGATATTTCATTTGATAATCTGATTTTGAAATAAATATATTTGTTAAATATTAGGTTAGCTAATTTCATTTTTGAATCATTATTATTTATAATTTTGGCCTAAATGTTTTTTTTATAGTATGCTTAATTCAACTGATAGGATATCAATTACTTCCTAAGTATTTTTACTTATTTCCTTAGTTTTCAAATATTGGTATACGCATCTTCAAAGTTTACTATTGACGAGAGCCCTTATCTGCAAATTTAGCATAAGTTTTAGTCTTATTGTCTTTGAAAGTAAGTAATTTAATATTAGTTTTAGTACATTTGTTAGTTAACTAGAATCCTTTGTATTTTTTGATCACGGTTTATTATTGAAGTTTTGAGGGACTTAAGGTTTTGCAAAATGTAGTTACGGATACCTTTAAAGCTATGGCTTTAATCTATTAAGATATAAGTTGCCTTGTATGCTTGTGGGATGTTAGGAAACCCTGACTCATACTTGTTGAAATAGCATAAAATAAAATTAAATTTAAACATATAAAGCATGCGCAATGAAAATATAATTAGAAGAACACTAAAAAAATTTTATAGATCTTGGGTTGAGATCTTCATTGGTCATATTAGCAATTTAAAATATAAAACTGATTTGAGATTTTACCTACTCGAAGAATTATAACTCTGAGTGTGTCATTTCCTGCATGAACACGTCCATGGCTTTGTTGCATTGATCTCTCTTCAAGGCTGCAGGAGCACTACCATCTTTCCTTTTATGGCGGTCTATACAAATGATCATTGGAGCCTTCTCAAGGCATGGTGATTCACCGGTGCTAGCAGGCTAATCTCTTAATCATAATCAAAAGGTTATTCTTCCTAGTTTTTCACTTTGGCCAAAAGTTCTAAGTGTCAGGAAAACTGGGCTCATGCATATCAGAATAGGCATAAAAAATTTAATTAATAAACACGCACAAAAAAAATAAATAGAGAATTACCAAGATTTTAATGAGATTTTAGGCTGAGATTTGCTTATGGTTAATTTTAAGTTTAAACATGAATGATTTAAGATCTTACCTACTTAAGGACTCATAATTCTGAGTGTATCACTCCATGCATGAACATAGCCACAACTTGGTTAAATTAATCTTCCTTCGAGGCCATAGGGAGCACAAGCTTTTTCCTCTAATAGTAATTCACACAAATGATCATTAAAGCCTTTTTAAGGTCTGGTGTTTCACCTATGCTAGCAGGTTGATCTTTATATCATAATCAAAAGGCTAGTTCTCCTTGTTTTTCATGCTTAGATGAAACCTTTAAGAACAATTCTTGGATGTGCCAATCACAAAAGTTCAAGATGAATAGGAGACAAGAGGTAATACAATCTTATAGATTTGGTCAAAATCTTGATTGAAAAGATTTTTTGTTCTTGAAAACTATTTTCAAAATAAAAAATACTTAACTTCAGAACTTTTTACCAAATCTACCGTGAAGTTTTATTTTTTAACAAGAAAACTAATTTTCGTTCATAAAATATAAACACCTTGCATAATCACCGTAAAGAAGCTTTAAGGTTTTTTTCAATGTGAAAAAATATTTTTTCACTCTCGGTAAAAATGTTTTGTGTCACTTCTCTTAGGGAAAGAAGTTAAAGTTAAAGTCCTGCTAAAATAGAAGCCCTTCTTATCAGCTAAGGTTTCAACCAATGTCATAAGGAAAGAAGCCTTGGCAAATCCACCTTAGATAGTGTCTAGGTTCTGCTACGATTAGGATAAAAAGATAGGACTTTGATCCAAGATCAAATTCCTAGTTAAGGTGAAATCGTTTTCCTTAAACTTCCTAGTTCAACCATAATTCTATCTTATAGTGACATTGATGAACTTACTTGGGGATTACATCTATATATGTTACTAGTCTAGAGAGTTTAATTCTTAATTAATATTTTAAAATTCAAATTAAACTCAACTAGCTCAGTTTAACAAAGTTTGATTCATAATTAAACTCCTTGCTTAAGTAAAACTCTTTCACTTAGCAAATGTTAGAGTCTCAATACTAATTCGTAGTGTAAAGCTTGGATTAGACATAATCAAGGCAATATTTAGTTTAGTGAAGTATGAGAAGACAAAATTCAACTTGCAATTAAATTCATTATGGATAACAATTTTTTTTTTCAATTTAGACAACTTTAAATTTAGTTAAGACAACTTATCTTAAAACATGTCTACTTTAGATATTATTTTATTAAGACAAATTTATCCTTGTTGTCATTGT
Organism: Adansonia gregorii; assembly: GCA_038382025.1. Classification (NCBI taxonomy): domain Eukaryota; kingdom Viridiplantae; phylum Streptophyta; class Magnoliopsida; order Malvales; family Malvaceae; genus Adansonia; species Adansonia gregorii. The sequence goes on from JBBYHO010050785.1 coordinate 15,943, forward strand.
CTTATTAAGACATAAAGATAACTTAAGTCATGTCTATTTTAGTTATTGTCTTATTAAGACAAGCTTATCTATATTTTTTTTTCAAGACATCGAGAAAACTTATCTTAAGACATGTCTACTTTAGACATTGTCTTATTAAGATAAGCTCATCCATAGTATCTTAACATGTGTCCACTTTAGACATTATCTTATTAAAACAACCTTATCATTTTGTCTTATTAAGGTATCTTTATTTGGATTTCTTAACCCTAAATTGTCTTAAACTTTCCTTTATTGAACTTTTCAATTAGGTCCTCTAAATTTGACCTTTCATTCAATTAAGTCAAATTTAATTGAATCCCAAGTTTAATCTAACAAATGGTCCTGCTGCATGTGACCCATTAGGTTTTTAACATGATGGCAATGGATATAATGTGACCTATTAGGTTCCTAACATGATGGCAATGAATATAATTAATCTTATTAACTACATCCATTGATCAAGAGTAGGATCTAGCAACCATCATGACCATCAAAATGTTGAAAAGCCAAGAATAACCTCATAAAAACCTTTCAATGATTGATACTCAGAATGACTAAGTATAATGCAATGTCTATTTTTGTAGGACGTGCATTCAATTAGTTCAATCAAAAAATAAACTTTAAACCAAATTAACCGACTTAGCTAGAGAAATTGATCGAATCAATCGACATTTTTGACCATAACCGAATTAACCAAACTAACTAAATTTTGGTTGGTTAATTCAGTCAAATCAGTTTATTGGGTCTTAGGCTAATGGGTTGTAAATTTGGTTTAGGTATGGGTTTAATTAGACTATTAATATATATAATTATATATTATTAAAAACTAAATATTAAAAGCTCGATTACTTTGGTCAATTCGGTTAATAATTTCACTAACCTATAATCGACTGAATTAACCAAATAAACCAACATAAAAAACTAACATAACCATCAAACCGACTTAACCGAACTAAATTAACCAAATTCCATTGGTCAAATCGGTTCAGTCGATTTGAACTGACTTATGCACAGTCCTATATTTATGTATAATCCATGTTAGTTTTTGCAACATATTTAATGTGGACACCTCATTTTGTGTGGGCCATCATCCAAGGCAATGGAGGTTATTATTGTGGCCATCCTTGGAGTTATTGAAATGAAAAAAGTTAGTTTACCATATTTTCAACTAGGGTAAGGTGTTCAAAGAGCTTAAGATATATGCAAGTCACATTGGTACTTAAGTATTGATACGAAGTTTCCACAACATTAAAACTTCAAATTTTCACATGTAATATTGATACAAGAGGGTTTGGTATCAATACCTAAGGTGTGTATTGATACTTAGTATGTTTGTATCGATACAACCCTTGACAATACCTAAAATCAATATTTTTGGCCAAATGTATCAATATACAGGTAAGAATATTAATATAGATCTCCAAGTCTTGTGACTAGAAACATTTTTTTTCTTGGTATCGATACCAACTTCATTTTATCGATACTTGTGGGCAATATTTGCTTTGTGTATCCATACAAAGTATCGATAAACTAAGGCATTTTTGCCCAATTCGAGCCATTTTTCAGTCTTTGCACCATTGATCTAAAAATCTGACTTAATCATGTTTCTTGTACCAAAAATCATCAAAATTCATATCATGCCTTAGCTTTGGACTTGTTATTGGATTTAAACAAATTTTTAGGGCCTAAATAGCCATGACAAAGGATGTTTTATGGCATTATGCAAGTTGCTAAAGGTAAGACATCTTAATGCTTAGTTGCATAAAGTAGCCTTAATCCTCGGTTCTTGCTGAGCAAACCAAAGAATTTGCATTGCAGGTGAGCATAGTACCTTGTCTTGCATGAGGTACATGTAGCAAAAACCCTATAATACCCTTGCTTTTTGTAATTTTTATCTTTATACTCACATGGCCAAGTATAACAACTTTGGCTCAGTTGAGATATAGGATACAAAGACAGCATAGAACCCTACATAAGACACACACATTTTCACTAGAAAACACTCACTTTCATACATTCTCGTAATATTTCTTAGCGACTAAAAAACCAAAAGCCTTCTTCATTCCCATATCTTCTTAAAGCCACCACTAAAAAAAACTTCCAAAACCCTTAATTCCATTCATCATTCCTTTCAAAACTTCCTTCCATCAATACCATAACTAAAAAAAACCTTTTTTTTGTATGACTTTCTTGCTAATCAATATCCAAAAAAGGAAGAAGGAGAGTATAAAGTTGCTATTCAAAGAAAAAGGTTAAAGCTTGAAGCTTTTGGCATATTTTCTCCTATTGCTTTACTTGTTTTCTTACTTTTAGCATTTAAATCATCCTAATGACCCATTTTACGCTACCATGACCTTTCTAAGATTCTTATGAATTATTGTGGCCTTCATTATGGTAGTCTCAGGATTTTCATGATCCTCTTAATGCCTTGAAAACACAGAACCCTACATAATACACAATATTCTCACTAGAAAATGCTTACTTTCATGCATTCTCTTAATATTTTTTAGTTATTAAAAATCTAAAAGCCTTTTTCATTCTCATATCTTCTTAAAGTGACTACTAAAAAACATTCCAAAACCCTCCGTTCCACTCATCATTCCTCTCAAAACTCCCTTGCATCAATACGATAACTAAAAAACCTCTTTTTTTCATCATTTTCTTGCTAATCAACGTCTAAAAAAGGAAAAAGGTTAGTTTGAAGTTGTTATTCAAAGAAAAAAGTTAAAGCTTGAAGCTTTTGGTATATTTTCTCCCTTGCTCTACTTATTTTCTTATTTTTTAGCATTTAAATCATCTTAATGACCCATTTTATGTTACCATGAACTTTCTAAGATTCTTATGCATTACTGTGGCCTTTATTATGGTAGTCTTAGGATTTTTGTGATCCTCTTAGGGCCTTGACGTTGCTTGGATAGTCCAACATGTCATGTTTTAAGCATATTTTCATCGTCATAATAATCCCTATTCATGCATTTTTTTTGTCATGTTTATCCACCTTTACATGTTTAACTCATACTTGAATGCTCATCCCAACATCTCTTAAGCATATTTAAGCATATTTTTGCATTTTGGTAGGTTTCATGGAACAAAAATGTCATCTTGAAAATTCTAGCATGCTTCTCCTTGTTTAAACATGTTCATATTTTTCATAGCACGATTCTTGACATCATTTATGATGTTAATGTGTCCATTTATCTTTTTTACTCATTTTTTTTTGCATTTTGCCACTTTTTCCTTGCCAAAATGTCATATATGTTCATCTTTATGCATGTCATATTTTATTCTTAACATGTTTGCTTGTTGACTGCAAAAATCTAATTTTTTAATAAAAACCCTAAGTCTATGCTACCTTTAATAGAGAGAGACTAGCGTAGATTTAATGTTTTCACTGAATTGGTTTTCTAATCTTAGGAACAAATCAAATTTTTTAGGTTTGCATTTAGGGTTGAAGAAGTAAAAAACCTAGTTTTTAGAAAAATGACCTTTTTATTTGTTAAAAAAATTAAGCCTTGATCTAGAGTTTAATACCGTCATTTATGGCATGGTCAATGAGTTGTCTCATTATCCCAAACTACGCTTTGTGGCATGAATTCACAATGCCCATGTCACCCATTCCTTTCTATCACAGATATTTGCTTGTTCTTGGCTTGAGTTTAGGCCCAAGAAATGCAAAAATACTGAAAAACTCCTCTCTTTTTGATTTAGCAGCACTATGCCCACCATTAAAAAATTTTCTTTTGAAACCAAACATATTTTTTGGAATTTTTAAATTTTTTCTTGAAAAACCATCAAATCACCTTTCTAACAGTGTCTTGTTTGCACTTGGACCATTCCAGATGAGAGAGTTATGATTTTTTGAATCCCTACTAGCGAAACCCCTAAAACTAGCAAACTACATTCTATTTGGGCCATTTCGGCCCACCAAATGAATTTTTTTGAGCATTTGAATACTTTTGCTATAAAATGTATGAAATTTCATTTTTATAAAGATATCATTTACAATCTAATGATACAGAATGAGTCCAAAGCAATTTTCCAAAATCTATTACACCCTTTCCTTTGCACATGCTGTCAATGTCAAAACAAATCCAACTTTGAAAATTAATTCCACCTAGAAAGAAATTTTCTAGGATTTTTAAAAATTTTCACATTAAACCTTATCAAGTGACCTTTCCAATGGTACCTTACTCAAGTCTTAACACCACCGAATTTGCCTAAAATAAATTTAAAAAGGGGACAATGTGATGTCATCCCTTATTTTCAACATTAGTCAAAATTAATTAATTTTTTTGAATTCTGACTCTGAGGCATTCTAATGTTTCTAAGTTTCATAAGCCACTGATTGAGACGTTCAAATGTCTCGAAGTATGTCCAATTGATTCTTCATGGAGTCACATACTACAACACTAACCCTATAGACTCAAATCAAGGTTAAAATAAAAATGTAATTTTATTTAAATCCTTGATTTCTATTCTCAAAATACCTTTTTTCCTAAAATATTCCTCTTCTTCGTACATAACAAAATTTTCATCAATGGAGGTACTCTAACCTTATTATTTTTGAAAGGATACTCCAACCCTGTTTTTTATTTAGAACTTGAATTTTCTTATTCTCATATCTTTTTAGGATTTCTATTCAAAAACCTTTTTTAAGCATAAAATTTTCACTTTCGGGGATACTCCAACCCCACTATCCATCGGGATACTCCAACCTTACTTTTCATTCAAAACTTGAATTCTCTCTCTCTCAAGTCTCTTTAAGATTCCTAATCAAACTTTTTTAAGCATAAAATTTTTCCTTTTGGGGATACTTCAACCCTGCTCTTTGAGGGGATACTCCAACCTCTCACTTTTTATTTAAAATCTAATTTTACTCTTTCTCAAAACTTCCTAAAAGGTTTTTCTATTAAAACCTTGTTTTGAACATACCCAAAATCATCACCATTAGGGATATTCTAAACTTGCTTTTCAAATTTCACGTAAAATTCAAAATCTCTTTCCTAGACATCCCTAGGTTTACTAATCAAAACCTTTATTTTTTATCCCCCAGGATACCATCGAATCTAAATGTATTTCAAAATTATCATTCTGGTTATCTTCAATAATCAAAGATGATTACAAGATACATTTTAATTGTCCCTTTTCTTTATTATCATGTGTGTTTATTTTTATGCAACATTGTCAAATTCTTTTTCATTTTGCTAATACATTTCCTTTTGTAATGACCATCATGCAGTTGTGTTTTTAAAGATACTTTAAAAATTACATGGCAATGTTTCATGTCGATATCTCTCCAGTGCCTGACATGAAATATCTGACTTTTTAAAATTTAATCTGAAAATTATTTTCATAAAAATCCTTATGTTCTTTACACCTTTGAGGTGCATAAGTGATCTAAATTTTCTTTCAAAATCCAGATCTACAATTTTCACAAAAATTCATGCATTAAAGGAGAATATTTCTAAATAATGATAAAATGGAATCGATTACACTAAACCTAAAGTGAGGCATGGTTAGTGGATAGCGATTTCATGCATTATGGGGTGCTAATCCTTCCCTACATGTAACCAACTCTTGAACCCAGTTGATGAATCTTTGGACTTTGTAGACCTCAAAATCAATGTTTGGAGTTTCATAACCTAGAATATTGTTTTCAGTAGGCATTGATCTGCCAATCCTAAAATGATAGTTCGTAATTCTAAATTTATGGCTAGTTCACGATAGCCTTCTAAGACTAGTTGGATGAGCGATTCACCCAATGCTTTTTTCCCTCCATATTATTATACCTAATTCAGATCCTGATTAAGGGATAACCAAAAGGCTCTAACCAACATAACCATCCATATATTTTTAAGTCATGTGCAAAGAGGTACATAGCAATAGCCTGGTGACTCTATTAGGGATTTAGAGAGCTAGGCCTAGCAATAGCTATGTTTTATTCAGTTCTTGGTCTTTTCTATTTCCATCATTATTTAGATATAATCCCCTTTTCATCTTTATCTTCATTACCTTTTGCAGTTTTGTCTTGTGATTATTGAAGACTACTCTATTCTCGAATATATATCAATTCAAATGAATTCGGTAATATAAGGGTAAAACAAAAAGTTTTATTATTTTCCTAACACGCCCTATGCTCATGCATTTGCATTAGATTCCCACCAAAGTCATGGTAAGGTTGCATCCCAATTGTTAAGAGGAAGTAAGCTATCTACCTTTGTAAGTGCTTTTCTGCATAGGCATAGTAAGAGTTTATGGGGTGTAGATTACTTATACCCTTTTGCATTTTCATAGGAAAATACATCCATTGGATCAAACCCATTCTGCTAAACTGACGGTGGGCTTAGGATTGTGGTGCCTCGATTGTCCTTACTAGATGGAGGAATGATTTGGATACTAGTTTATGCATGAACTTAAGCCCATTTAGTGAACCCTATAAGCCAAACCATGTCAAATTATTTTAAAGTACTACTAGAATAACCAAAAAAATTGGGTTATTTAGGGAAACACTTCTTATCTTTACTTTTATATGGCATGGTTATGTAGGCGATAATGGATGAACATTATCACTTGCATTTGTTATTTTATTTCATGATCAATTTGTAAGGCATGTTGTTATGCTCGACGGCTAGCCCTTTTTAATAAGTGGATGATGACAAGTAAATGCCATCACCTATAATGCTCTGTGTCATCCTAAAAGAGTTATATCTGAGTGTGAACACACCATAAATGGTAACAAATGAAGGTTATCCCTTAGTTGATCGATTTTTATCCCCATGAGGTATTGTGTCATCTAATTAATGTTAATTTTTTTAATTCGGACACACCATTATGCTATCCGTTTATTACCATGACATTCACAATTATCATGTCTCCATAACATTCATAGTTATCATTTCTCCCTTAGGCACAATATCACTTGCTGTGGAGGCAATATTTGTGATACATTTTTGTTGTTATTTTTTATTCCTTTATTCTTTTGCTTATTATTTCATATGTTCGCTAACCTTTTTTTTTTTACTTTTCTGCTTAATGCATGAATTATTTCATCATAATCATCATCATTATGGGATAACTGGCCAATGGTTTAGTGTTCAATAAGGAGTGTCTATCATGGAACAATAGTTCACTTTTGATCTAAAGTTTCTTTTTTTTTAACAAAAGTCCAAGCATGGTTAGAGTGCCACGGTGTAAAGATAGGGATGTTCTTAAATCGAGTATGTCTCAGCAATGCATGAAAAGGTCAAGATAGGGTACCATTAGAATAATTGGCAAGATTTGAAGCATGCATGGACTAGTTAGAATAATATCAAGAGGGAATCATTCACGATAAGGGATGGAGACATTGCTCTTTTACTTCAGTTCATTTGGATGTTGGCCTGTTATGAGTAGCATCTTAGTTCTAAAACCTAGCATATCGATGCTTCACTTTTAATCATGAGGATTTGGTCCCTATAGTTAATGAATATGATGCGTTACTCAATGTTTGTGAAGACTAAGGCTAATAGAATATACTGTAAGGCTTTGTAACCTCCAGTTTTCAAGAAAAGATTATCTTAGATTCTTGAGGCAATAAAGTCTTAGATCAAAAATCATATAAAGATGAAGAAAAATAGTGAGTGCATCTCATAGGCCGGTCTGAAGGAAGCAATATCGAATACCATTGACATCTAAAACATTCAAGATATCTATGCATTGGTAATATATGGTTAAGTCAGGTTTTCGAAAACATTAGGCTATGTTGAAGGGATGATAGCATATTTTTTATTGAAACTATTCAAGCTCTTAACTTTTGCAAGAAAATAGGGATAAGTTATTTCATTAGATGTGTGCCACCCTTTCATATTTGGGTTGTCAGCCACTTTTGCCTCGTAGTAAAGAGAATGTCATATAATTTCTTGCATAACTTTAGCTCTATCTCTAAGGTCCCTAAGAAGAAATTACCTTAAAAAATGTTTTAGGAGCAATAGATCTAGAATTCAAAATCTAGGAGGGAAAAAGGTGGCATGTAAGGCCTTTTAGTTTTCACCATAGACAATCATACACCAATGTGGAGATTGTAGTTGTGTGCCATTTGTAGGATTATGGGGAAGCACTAGCAATGCACTTATCTTAGTCCTATATTAATTTTAGTGCCAACAATTCATCCTTTGTATTCAAAACCTTTAGCAATGGGATTTGGATTATGGTGAGCTCGACTATAAGTTAAATGTTCAACTAGCCTTCCATGCTTAAAGACAACCCCACTATATGAAGAGGTATTAAAGAGGAACTAGTATGATTCTAGCATATGATGAGTGAAAACTTCATCATATGAATGACGTGTTACCCTTGTCTAGTGTTGGCACATCACAAGTATCAATTAATGAATTTCCTTCTAAGATCGAATTACTTAAGCATGAGTTTAAACAAGAAAAGGCAACCTTCACCAAGAAAATCACTCATTAAAGGAAGAAAAGAGTTAATTAGAAGTAGACCTCTATCTTCAAGATGGTGAAATAAACTAGGTTGTCAAAGAGAAAAATCACTTTAAGAAGGATCTTAACAGTTTGGCAAAATACTAGTGGCTTTTAATAAAGCAAGCAAGTTTTAACGCTTTGCTAAGTCATTAGTAGAGTGCAAGGTAAAAAATGCTACCCTTGAAAAAAAGCTACATCAATGGAAAGAAAAGGTGAAGGCCAATAAAGAAAAAGCTTGTTAGAACCTGTGCCCTTGTATCAACTTACCAAAAAAAGAATGGACATTTAAAAGCTTGAGTTTGAGATTAAGAGTAAACCAAGTTAAGAATAAGACCTAACATTTGGAATTCAAAATTATAGCATTCCTTATAAGTTCATCAAGGCGAGGTTAATGAATTAGTAAGGGCCTTTAGCGGGAGCAAGAGTGGCTATAGATGATTGATCAAAAGCCAAAATTATCAAGACCACTGCCGTCATCTCATTGAGTAGATTTAGGTGACCAAGTTAGAGGCTAAAAACATGATAGATGTGACTGCACCCCAAATTATCTTTCTTTTATGAATATAGAAAAAAAAGCCTCTAAGAGCTTCAGGTAGTATACTTAAAGGAGAAGAGAAAAAGTAGCTTAACTTTAACCTTCTTTGATTGAGAAAAAAATGATGGTTATGTTTATCAACGCCCTAGAAGGCTTCTTACTATGACAAGTTGGTAAAAAATGCCATAAAAAATTTTACCGACATGGTTGTATCAGGCAAAATGGTCTCAGTTAAGTAAAAGTGGCAAGATATTCGTTGAAGAATGATCTGGGTTAAGTAAAAAGTCAACGACCAAAGGTAAAGAGAAAGAGATAAATGCTTTTAGCAAACGTCATGCTAAGTTCACTTGAAATCCATATCTGGCACAAGGTATGTACTTCTTAAACATGCTATGTCCGGGCTTTAAACCCCACTCACCAATGCTATATATAGTTCATTCTACCATGTTTGCTCTATCAATGAGTTTCACATTAAATCCCATTAAAACACTTAACGCATAAGCCCATAATATGAACAACGTAAGAGCTTCAAGTAACCAACAAGCATCTCAAGAAAAGGAGCACTTTAATCCATTTCATTACTTCTACAAAGAGATTTTACTTCTGTCTATTAGCAAGTTAGCTTGTTGCTTCGATATTTATAGACTCAAGATCACCACCATATCCTAAATGGTATGAAAAAAATGCTTATTTTGAGTTCCATGTTCGAATAGTTGGTTACTCTATTGAGAATTGCACTTCATTCAAGAAAAAACTGCAAAGTTTGCTAGGAAAAAGTGTGATCAAGGTTGAACAAGGGCTATCACCATATGCCCATCTTTAAAACTTTAGACAACCCAAAGAACTTAGTGTGTTTGACTTAAAAATACATGATATTGGTGAAGGCTGAGCCTTTAAGTTATCCCATGATCAAAATTTGGATTAAGCAAAATAATTTGAAGGGGAGAGAGATCGTTGGGTGAATCGCTCATCCAACTAGTCTCAAATAGCCATCATAAAGTGGCCATAAACTTGGAGTCACCACCAATCATTTAGGGCTAGGTAGGATTGGATGCCTATTGAAAATAATAATTTGAATTTTGAAACTTGAAACACCGTTTTCAAGGTCTACAAAGTCCAAAAATTCATTAGTTGGGTTCTAAAGTTAGTTACCCATGGGGAAGGATTTGCACACCCATAACGCTCGAAATTACTACCTACTAACTATATCTTACTTTAGTTTTGGCTTAATGCATGAAATTTTGTAAATTATAGATTTAAGTTTTAAAGGAAAATTTGAATTACCTATGCACCTCAAAAGTACGAGAGATATAAGGATTTTTGGTAAAAGTAAGTTCTGGATTGGGTTTTAAAAATTTAGATATTTCGTGTCAAGTACTAGAGAGTCACCAAAATGGAATATCACTTTGCCCTTTTTAGAAAATGATTTTTTTTAAACATGAATGCACAGAGGTCCCTATAAAAAGGAAACATGCTAGTAAGACAAAAAATAATAAAATTGCACAGAAAATATGCATACAAAAACATAGTAAAAAAGAGGGACAATCGAAATATATCTCATGATTATTTTCGATTATTGAAGAATAATTGAAATGATAATATAATGATAGGTTTGGATTTAATAGTAATTTATGGGATAGAAAAATTTTAATAAAAATAATTCATGATATCCAAAAGAGAGTAAATTTTTGGATTTTTTAAAGTAAAAGTGGGGCAAAAGTATCACCTCAGAGAGGTAAGGTTGGAGTATCCCCAAAGATAAAGTTCTAAAAATATTTAGGAATAAAGAGAAAATTTGAGTTTCTTATGAAGAACTGGGTTGAAGTATCCTTTCGGAGTAGTGAGGTTAGAGTATCCCCAAAGATAAAGTTATGAAAATATTTAGGAATAAAGTGAAAATTTGAGTTTCTTATAATGAACAGGGTTGAACTATTCTTTTTAAAGTAGTGAGGTTGGAGTGCCCCCAAAGAGGAAAATTTTTTATGATTTAAAATAACTAGGAACCTTTAATAAATCCAAAAGAGAAAACTCAAGTTGTTTAGTGAAAAACAGGGTTGTAGTATCCCCTCAAAGTAATTGGGTTAGAGTGTCCCTAAAGATGCAAAATTTTGATGTTTTAAAAAAAATGGGTTTTTGTTACGAAAGGATTATGAAAATAAAAAATTGAAGATTTGTATAAAAATATTTTTGTCTTAAGCCTTAATTTGATCTAAAAGGCTTGTGTTGTAAGGAAACCATATGGATGCATTTTGAGATATTTGAATGTCTGTATAAAGGTGATTCAAAATTGGGTTAAAAATAGAGGATAACATCGTGTCATCTCCCTTCTTGAATTTATTTTTGGTGCATTCGAAGGATTTAGGCAGTGAATGAGGTATTGTTGGAATGATGTCTCGATAAGGTTTAATAAAAATATTCCAAAAATCCAAAAAAATAGCCTTTTAGGCCAAATTAATTTTTGAAATTAGGTCTACCTTGACACTGACAGCATATGCAGGGGAAAAGATGCACCAAACTTTGAAAAATCATTTTAAGCTCATATGAAATTGTTAAATCATGAACAATACCTTTTGAAAAGGGAATTTTAAGAACTCTCTAGGAAAAATACTTAAATGGTTCAAAAAATCATTTGGTAGATGATCCAAATAGAAAACTGTTTGCTGATCCTAGGGGTTTTGAATAGTAAAGGTTCTAGAAATGATATGTCTTTCATTTAGAATGATTCGAGGGCACATAATACACAGCTAGAAAGGTGTTTTGATGCCTTTTAAGAGCCAAATACTAAAGAAATCAAGAAGAACATTTTATGGTTCAAAAATGATTTTTAAAATTTGGATTACAGTGATGCCAGAGCAAAAATAAGGGATTTTTCAAAATTTTAGGCTTCTTAGGGATCAAACTCGAGTTTAAGATGTTTAAACATCTGTGACAGCATGGGGCAAGTAACATAGGCATCACGAATTCATTCCATAATCTTGGAGTAGTTTGGGATGATGAAAAACCCGTTGACCATTTTATTAAAGAAGGTATTAGACTCAAGATCAAAGCTTAATACTTTAACAAAAGAAAGTAGCATTTTATTCCATGAATCCATACCTGGAAGTGTAGTTTGTCCCCAAGATTGGAAGACTAATTTTATAAAAGCATTGAATTTATAGTACTCTTCATCTATTAGAGGTAGCATGAACTTAGCTTGGGGATTTGTTTTTCAAAAAATCATATTGTTATAACAAACAAGCATGCATTTTGACAAGCAAATCATGAATAAAATACAACATGCATAAAGATAAACAAGTATTACACATGCAAACACGCAAAGATGACTTTTTTAACATGGAAAAGGTAATAAATTCAAAGAGATAACAAATAAGATGCATGGAAATGATATGAACATATTTGGGTGAAAAAAAGTATGCTGGAGTTGTCAAGATAGCATTTTTATGCTATAAAACTCCTTAAAATGCATGAGTATACTTAATGCCTACTATGAAAACATTCAAACATGTGTTAAGCATTTGAAAATAGATGAAACAAGATAAAAACTGCATAAATAAGGGGCTATTTCGATGATAGAATGAAAGACTAGATATTTAGCCTACCATGCAACATCAAGGCATCAAGAAACATTAACACCCTAACACTACCATAAACAAGGTTGTGATAATGCTTGAGAAACTTAGAAAGGCCACGGTAACATAAAAAGGTCACTAAAATGATGAAAATGTTGAAAAATAAAAAAATATGCAGAGTTAAGTGGAAAAAATATATCAAAAGTTTCGAGTTTCAACTTTTCTTTGAGTAGCAACTTTAAACTGACCTTTTTTAGGATTGAACAGCAAGAGACTAATGAAAAGGAAGGGCTTTTTGTTAGGTATGTATAGACACCTTATTTTGTCCGAGCTAATTTTTAGCAAGCTGTGGGACAATTGTTGGGCGACGTGTTGCCCAACAAAAAAGTATTTTTGAGAAGGTCAAGAATGCCTATGGATCATATTAAAGAAATGCAAGGAAGTGGCATCAAAAGACATAGTTCCAAGTGTTTGGAAACAAAAGATAGGGGAAAATTTATAATTTTACCTAAATGTATTGATACATGGTTCTCATGTATCGATACACTGCTCCAACGACCCAAAAATTCAAAATGTTCCCATTGGTATTGAAACAATATGTAAATGTATTGATACATGAGTTTGTGTATCAATACATGAATTCATGCATTGATACTAGGCCATGCCAGAATCAAAACTTTCATTCTATAAAGTAGATGTATCGATACACATCAACATGTATTGATACAATGTTTCATTGTATCGATATAGTGTTTTATGGTATTGATACAATGATCATTGTATCGATATAATGTTAATTGTATTAATTCATTTAGGGTTTTTTAGACTAATTATATCGATATATTCTTCAATTTATCGATATATGCAAGCCATTTTCCGTGGTCGAGGCATTTTTAACTTGTCCATCATTGATCCAAGGCTCGATTTTAACTTATTTTTGATCAAAAAAGATCAAAACCCATATCAGATTATGAATTTAGACTTATGAATTAATCAAAAAATTTTGTAAAGTCTAGATTAGATCATATGTCATATGATCACCCTACTCCTTCCTTGTTTATTGACAAAGATCAGCGTCAGCCACCCTACTTGTTGGTATCTAATTTTAGCAATCAAACTAGCCACCTTATGTCTATCACATTGGCAGTAAATTGCTTCCTATAGCCACCCTATAGCCATTAGCTATCACAACTTTGTCCCCTTAAGAAATGATTAAAAACACCTCCAACTTAGCTCAAAGTGCTGAAATAAATAGGCCATTAATATCTCAACAAAAAAAAAAAGTTTTTCTAGCTTGTTTCAGCTATCCCAACTCATTCACACATAAAAACGTAGAATCTCGTAGCCCTTCACTCAATATCCAAAAATAGCCTCAAACACTCACTCCTAGTCACTATACACTCTAAAAATCATCCTCACCCATACTAGGATCAAAACCTTTCTTTTTTTCTTGTTTCTTACTAATTAACAACAAGGATAAGAGGGGAATTCAGGCCATCTTTGCTGCTCCAACCACTTAACTAAAAATTGAAGCTTTGTTTGCATAACTTCCAACTTAATCACTTTCATTTTCTATTTTTTTGGCATTTTTATCATTTAGTGAGCCTTTCATGCTTCCATAACCCTCTTAGGATTTTCATGTGTTATTGTGGCTTTTGGTTATGGTAGCTTAGGATTTGGATGTCTTGATGCCCCTTTTGATGTGCAAAGTGTCTTATTTCATCCTCATTATTTTTGACAGCTCTTATTCATGCCTTTTATGCCATATCCATGCATCATTTTATGTTTAATCCATGTAGAAATCCTTAGCCTAGCATGTTTCCAACATATTTATATGTTAACTTACATTTTGTCATGAATGATTGTCATTTTCAGCATGCTTCACTTCATGAGATGTGTGCATAACAATTTCTTTGCTAAGACCATTGGTAAAGTTAGCATCCTTATTCATGTTATGTGCCATCCCTTTATATGTTTGTTGTCTTCTCCTTATCTAAGTGCATGTTTGATGGCTAGCAAAAACTGATTTTTAAAACCTCCCTAAGCTAAGCATGGTACCCTTAACCAATGAGGATTAGCATGAACTTAGTATTTTCCTTAAAGTTAGCAAAAAAATCTTAGGGAAAATTAAGTTTTCCAAATCTAGAATCCTAATGAAACAAGCTCAAAACTTCTGATTTTCTAACAAAAATGCCCCTGCACTTGTTCCAGAAATGTTTGTGCCTTGTTTTTGAGTCAAAACCTTGAGTGGTATGATCAACAGGTTGTTTCATCATCCCAAACTACTCCGGGGCTATGCAAATGAGTTTGTGATGCTCATGCCACTCTTTCCCTTCAGTCATGGTTATTTGAATGTCAATGACCCAAGTTTGGACTCAAAAACACAAAGAAATATAAAAAATATCTCTACTTTGCTTTATCACCTACTGACAGCACAACTATTGCAAATTAAAAAATCAGTTTAAAATCCCAAATGATTTTTCACGAATTTTTTGATTTTTTTGGAAAGTGTGGCAAATTATCTTTAAAATAATGTCTTATTCACCCCAGATCAATCTTGATGAGAGAGTTATGATTTTTCAAATCTAAACTAACCAAAACCCCTAGAATCAATAAAATGTGTTCTAATTAGGCCATTTGGACCCATTAAATGATATTTTCAAATCCTTTAAACTTTTTTCCTAAAACATTTATGAAATTAGCTTTTCTAAAAGGTATTATATGCAATTTTTTGATCCCAAATGAGTCTAAGTTGATTTTTCATATTTTGACATATCCTATCCCTCGTATGCTCTACTAGCAGCGTAATTAATCCAAACTTGAAAATTTATTCCCTTGGAAAGTGAATTCTTGGGATA
Source organism: Adansonia gregorii (assembly GCA_038382025.1). Taxonomy (NCBI): domain Eukaryota; kingdom Viridiplantae; phylum Streptophyta; class Magnoliopsida; order Malvales; family Malvaceae; genus Adansonia; species Adansonia gregorii. Next base: position 31,385 of record JBBYHO010050785.1, read on the forward strand.
TTAGGAACATTTTTGGATTGACCCTCATCGATTACCTTTCTAATAGTGTCTTGTTCACCCTCTAAGATCTTCAACCAATTTAAAATAATTTCAAAAAATTGGATAGCGTGATGCTGTCCCCCTATTTTTGGTTATGGTCAAAATTGGGTTATTTTCCTGAGCTTCGTCTTGAAGCATTTGAATGCCACCATATCACCCTAATCAGCCATGAGAACATGCTTTGATCTCCCATAGGTTCGCATCAAGGTATGACTTTTTTTCACATATTTACCATCCTCATTCACAATAATTTCTTTTATCAAAAAGCGTTAAAATGCTCATTTATTTTCTAAATCACAAAGTTTTATCAACTTAAGTTTTTCAACTCGACTGTTTTAAAGAGTGTCAGACATGTCACTTTCGGGGATACTTTAACCCTCACCTTCAAGGGGATACTCTAACCTTACTTTTTTAAAATTGTTAAGATTTAAAAATCTTCCTTTGTCAAAATTATTTATCATCCTCGAGGGTACTCCAACCCCATCTTTCTAAGAGGATACTCCAACCTTATCTTTCAATTGTAATTAAAATTTTTTCTTCTCGTATTTCTATGAAAGTGACAAAGGTGAAGCCTATTTTTATTTTAGAAAGAAATCTCATTCAATCAGGGAGCCTAGATTTGTCTAAAAAATTATCGATTCGATTATTCCCAGATAATCGATGCCAATTGCATGATAAATTCCAATAGTCTATCCCTTTTTTTTATCGTTACATTGAATGGTTCATGTTATGTTACTTCATTTGTTGCCTTACTAACGTGATTTCTTTGTGATGATTTTTTGCATTCATATTTTCAAATCATTTCAAGTAAAATTAAAGGTGATATTTCGTGTAGGTATCTCTCAAGTGCCCAAAATGGAATATTCCATTTTCAAAGTAAAATTTAAATGTCATTTTTATTAAAAATTTCTATATTCCCCATCAATTTGTGGCATATATGAGATTAAATCTTTTCATTAAAACCAAGATTTGTATTTTTATAAAATTCAAGCATTAAAAGAAGGTTATATCAAGATATTAATGAGTTAAGATTGAAATAATTGAAACCGAGATAGGACATAACTAGTAAGGTATCAATTTTGGGCATCACGAAGAGGTTCATGCCTCATCATGCGTAACCGACTCCTAAACTTAAATGGTGAATCTTTGTACCATGCAGAGCACGAGATCAATGTTTCGAGTTTTGTAACTCAAGACATAGGTTTCAATAGGCATCCGATCATGCCTAACCCAAAATGATTGATGCCGACTCCAAGCATTGGGCACTTTATGATGGTTATCTGAAACTAATAAGATGAGCAATTTGTCTTCTAGTCCTCCTCACTATATCATGAGTCGAGAATTCATAATTGCTCATTCTCATCATGTTGCGAAGGGAAAGTCTCGATTAAAAAGATATTTTCTAGTCAAAAAAATATTTTAAGTCGTATACACCCATAGATCCGCAAGGATCCACCCCTGGGTATGTTGTGACAGTATGGATAAATAGGAGTTTTAAGAGGGAATATGAGTGAATGGAGGATTATGGAAAGATTTTTGGTGATGGCTTTGAAGGGCTACAAGAATGGAGAAAAGTTTATTGGTTGTTGATGGCTAAAGAATATTAAGAGAATATAGGAATGTTTTTTTCTAGTAGGGTTCTCCTTTAGTTGAGTCAAGGTTAGCTTATATAGCCATGTGACTTTGAAGAGAAAAGATGAAAAAACAAAGGCATTTTGGGGTTTTAGTACATGTATCTCATGTAAAGATTAGGTCCTATGCTTAGCTGCCGTGCAAACTCTTTGGTTTGCTTAACAAAAATAGTGGATCTAGGCTACTTTAATGCAGTTGCACATTCGGAAAGTTCAACCTTACCTTTTGACTAAATGCATGATGTCATGAAATGTTCCTTGTCATTGGCTATTTAGGCCTCCAAAATTGTTTAAATCTAATCATAAGCCTAAAGATAAAGCTTAGTATGAATTTTGATGATTTTTGGTGCAAGAAACATGTTTATATTAGATTTTGAATTAGTGTATAGTAGCTAAAAAATGGCTCGAGCTGGGCAAAAATTCCTTTGTGTATCAATTCAGAACATTATGTATTAATACATAACCCATGAACTTGTATCGATATTAAGAACAAAAATTTGTTTCTAGTCTCGACGATACTTCATGAACTTGTATCAATACTCAAGCTTGTATATCGATACATTTCTCTAAAAATCATAACTATAGCTACTATCAAGGTCTGTATCGATACAATCATGATGGGTACTAATACATCTCATAAGGTTTCAAGACTAGACCCCTATTATTGATGCTAAATATAAAAATTTGAATATTTGGTGATGTAAAAGCCTCTATCAATACTTGTGCACTAATATAACTTGCACATACCTATGGCTTCCTGAGTTACCTTCCCTTGAACTGTGTACTCATCTAAATAACTGCAGCAATACCCTGAATATTGACCTTTAATGCCTTACTTTTACATTTTTATTTAATGTGACCCATAAGCATTTTAAACCTCCTAAAAATTTTTTTGTTTGGCATTGTGTTACCTAATAAAGCTTGGCAACATGGCATCTGGCAGTTATCCTCATTTTATTTTTTCATTTTTTGATTTTATCATCTTTCACTTAAGTCTTGGGATTCCAATTAATGGCCCGAACAACATAAGGTGTCTATAGTTGCTTTTCTTTGGTTGTTGCTAAGTATTAAGAATAGGGCAAAGACAAATAGACACCATTTTTTTCTGGTAGGATGATGGTTCTGGATGCCTGTAGACAAATAAAGAATTATTTAGCATTATATTGATGTGAGCTAAATATATCTATAAAGAAAAATTTTTGATAAGTTCTGTCAAGTTTGACCTCCCCACTAGGTTGTTTCCTATGTTTAACCTCCAGACAAGTGCCACGAGCTTGTGTAGACTTTAACTCGATAGGCATCCAGTTCTTTGCTAACTAAGGTAGGTTGTTTCTTAGGTTTTATCCTAGATAGGTGTCGTTAGCTTGTGTAGGCTTTAACTCGATAGGCCTCTAGCTTTTTATGGACTGAGGTAAGTTATTTTTTAGGTTTGACCCTAGATAAGTGCCACTAGCTTGCATGAGCTTTAACTCGATAGGCATCCAGCTATTTATGGACTAAGTTAGACAAGTGCCACCAGCTAATGTAGGCTTTATGGTAGGCAGGAAAATGCATTTAGCTTTTCATGGAATAAGGTAGACAAGTGCCATAAGCTTGTGTGGGCTTTGTGATAGGTAGGAAAAAGTGTCTAGCTCTTTATGGACTAAGGTTGATAGGTACCACCGGCTTGTGTGGGCTTTGTGGTATGTAGGAAAAGGCATCTAGCTCTTTAAGGATTAAAATGGAAAAGAACAAAAGTGTCCTACTTTTTAAAGACTAAAAGAAAATGAGTTTAGATACCTCTCTTAGATAATTTTTAATAATCTCTTATGGTCAAAGATAATTACTTAGGGCCTTTTGAGGTTTTTTAAAACCAAGAAATTATACCTTAGGTTCCCTACTAATTTGGCTTTTTTTTTATATGGTTATAGCATTTGAAGGCTGTTAAATGTTTATAATGCATGAGAATGCAAATGTGTGTCTAGATGATGCAAAGATGATAAAATTTCTAAAAAATAACTATAACTAACTTGGTGATCGATTTTGGCCTTTTTTGGCTATTTACTCTTCCATGAATTTAATGAGGTGGCCTATTTCCCCAAGATTTGTTGATCTTGCTCTAGATTTCCAAAGGCTTTGAATGTAAAGGCTCCCTTTTAAAGATACAAGAGGTTCGTGAATGTAAAGGGATGCCTTAAGCTTAGATGGCTCATGCATGGGAACTTTTTTTGCATTGAATTTAGTGAGTATGAAGGATTCCATTTTGGCAATTACGATTCAAAAGGTATCTTTGGTGGTCTGCTTGGACTGTTCTAAATTTTGACTAAGGATAACAGTATGAAAACAACTTTGGCCCCTTATTTTTAGGTTGGTGTTTACTAGAATGAGGTTTTAAGCATATGTTTAGGATGTGGGGTCTAAAGACAAGACTAATTATGGCCATAAAAATTTATTCTTAGTCTTTAAACATGAAACAAAAATTCTGGTAAAGTTTTATCTTTCCAAGTAATGCTAGGAAATCCTATCAATTTTGTTATTTTATCAAGCATTATTAATTAAATGATAAACATAATGCAACATGGAATGCATGGTTACTAAAGATTTTGTGATAAATAAAGTAATTGTACTTTATTTAAAGGAAAAAGGTACAAGTTATGAAAACTTTTAAGATTTTGAAAGATTTTGAAACACAAAAGAGATCAGAGAAATCTGTTGGTCGATTGGCCTTTAATGTTGATGACATGAATCCTCTACTAAGTGCTTTTGGAGACTTTACTCAAGCAATTAATCCTTTTGATGTTTGCCAACTCACAAGATGGTTTCTTAGATTGCCTCATGGTGGGTTGGAGACCTCAAAGTTAAGTAGTTTCCATTTTTTAAGTGTAAGTAAGGATGAGATTTGGTAGGTAGGTTGGCATAGAACATGTGAATTAGGTTATAAGTTCGCATCTTGATTAGGGTTATGAATGTGAGAAAAATTGGTTTTGGGCTGGTAATGCTTCAGGGTTGACTTTGTTCGATTAAAGAAGGCTGGTTATTTAAACTTTTAGGTTTTCAACTTAAGCTTGCTCTATTTTTTTTGTTGAAGTGGAAATAGACAGAGGATAGGATGCCTTTTTGAGTTCTCATCTTAAAATCCTTTCAAGCATAGTATTTCTTAATAAAATCAGAGTTAGGGTAGGTTGCAACCATCCATCTCAATTAGGATTAGAGCTCTTACATAAAACACTTGTTTCACTATATGTGAGCTTTCCCAATTTAGGGTCCATTTTTCTTGAGCATCTTTATAGAGCAAGAAAATTTGTTTGAGTACTGAGTTACCTTATTGGAACTAGCAAAGATGGACTTTTTTGTTATGGGCCCTCATCATGTGCTTTTGATGCAATTGCCCATGATAAATGGCTTTGATTCTTTTCTCTTCAATAAGAATAAGCTATTCATATCAGCTCTTAAACCTTTTAGCCTTTTTAAGTTATGATTTCATCAAGACTGTAAGTGAAGGGATTTCAACCTTATTGGTAGGACAACTTCCATGCTGTAGACTGAGGAAAATGGGGTAGCACCTATGGAAGTTCATACTATTATGCGATAGGCATGTAATGCAAAAGGCAACTTTTCATGCCAATCTTAGTATGTCTCAGCCATCTTTTCGACTATCTTCTTGATATTCTTATTGGTTGCTTTAACTACCTTATTCATTTTTGGATGGTATGGGATGGAGTTTCTATGTTGAATATTGAACTAAGAACAGACTGGTTGTATCATTTTCTTTTTTAAATTGCATGCATTATTAGTAATGATCTGCTTGGGAAAACCATATCTTCAAATAGTGTCTTATTTCACAAATTTACATATAACAAATTTGGTTACATTGGCATAAAAAGCTATTTCTACCTGTTTGGTAAAATAATTAATAGCAACTAAAATGAAGTGGTGTCCATTAGAAGCCTTAAGGGTAAGCGATCCAATCATGTCCATGCCCTATGTAGAAAAAGACCATGGACTTGTTATAACATGTAGAGGTATCAGTGGGACATGAATTTGGTCTATGTAGATTTGGCATTTTATGGCACTTTCAAGTGTAGTCAATGCAATCTTTTTCGAGGATCAACCAATAATAGCCTAATCCATAACTTGTTTTGCCATTTGTTGTCTATTAGCATGCGTATCATAAATTATTTCATGGATTTCTTTAAGAATTCTTTTGGCTTCGAAGGCATCTACACACCGTAGTAGTACTTGACCCCAACCTTTTTGTAATAAAATGTTACCATCAAAACAAAGTTTGGAGCTATCCTTTGGATGGTTCTCTTGTCAGTTTTAGTTGTGTCTTTTGGGTATTACTAGTCTTTGATGTATCAAACGATGTCATGATACCATGGCAGGCTGTCTTTATTTTTCTTAACATTTTTGATAATGTGTTGGGATTATATAGATACTCATCTAAATGGGAGCAATGTTCGATTCTTGATTGACCTTGAACATGGACAATAAGGTGGCTAAAGCATCAACAATTTGGTTTTCTTCTTGAGTTAAATGTTGAAAGCTAATATATCAAACTCTTTTTTGAGTTCTAAAATCAAATTCTAATAATGGAGCAGCTTAGCATCATGCTTTTGCCATTCTTTTTTAGTTGGTAAATAACAAAGGCTGAATCTCTAAATATTTGTGTTCGAAGGCCCCTTTCAATGGCTATTTGAAATCCATTGATGCAAGCCTCATATTCAACTATATTATTAGTGCAAATGAAGTTCAACCTTGTAGTGAAAGGGTAGAGGTTTCTATTAGGCGAGATAAAAATTACCCTAATTCTATGTCACAATGTGTTTAAAGCTCTATTAAAGTACATTTTCCAAGATAAGCCGCATTTGACAGTGTTCTTTGCCTCAGATATGCATATTAAGTCCCTGTTGAAAAATTTAAAGTCTAAAGGCTGATAGTCATCTATTGCTCAGCTTGCTAAAAAGTTTGCTATTGCCTACACTTGATGGCTTTCTAGTTCACATACACGATGTCATACTCAAAAAGTAGGACTTGCCTCCTGGTTAATCTCCTTGACAAGGCTAGAGCTTCGTATGAATACTTTATGAGATCGAGTTTAGTGACAAGTCATGTAGTATAATATAGCATGCATAGTCTTAACCTCTGGGCCTTCCAAGTTGAGCCAAACATAGCTTCTTATCAATTGAATAATTATTTTTATATTTTGTGAACTTCCAACTCAAGTAGTAGATAACTTGTTCCTTCTTACCTTATTCGTCATGTTGACTTAATACACAGCCTATCGACTTATCAAAAAATTGATAGATATAGGATCAAAGGTCAATCGGGCACTAGTGATACAAGTATCATTGGATTCAAAATGTAGTGTTTAACCTTATTGAAGGCTTTTTGGCACTCTTTATTCCATTCTCCAAAATTTGATTTTTGAAGTAGCTAAAAAATTGGGTCGCATTTATTGGGTAACTAAGCTATGAATTGGGCTACATAGTTCAGCCTTTCTAAGAAACTCCTCGCTTTCTTTTGAGTTCAACGTGGTGGCAAGTTTTGGATGGCTTTTACCTTATTGAGATCAGCTTATATTCCTTTCTCGCTCATAATAAAGCTCAACCAAAAGTGCATTTTGTAGGATTTAACTTGAGCTAGTATTTACAAAGCCATTTGAAGAGTTTTCCCAAATTAGCCACATGTTCAATCTCCATTGGTGATTTTATAATCATATCATCCATGTAGACCTCAATTTCTTTATGCATGAAATCATGGAATAATGTTACCATTACCCTTTAGTAGGCTGCCTCAGCATTCTTGAGCCCAAAGGACATCGCTTTATAGCAAAATATGCCCTACATAGTCACAAAGGTGGTCTTTTCCATTTCTTTAGTTGCCATTTTGATTGTTATAACTCAAAAATCCATCCATGAAAGAAAATAGTGCATGTTTCACGGTGTTATCTACTAGGGTATCAATGTAAGGTAAAGGGAAATTATCTTTAGGTGGGCTCGGTTCAAGTCCTTGTAGTCTACACACATCCACACTTTACCATCCTTTTTAAAAACTGGGACTACATTGGCTACCCACTGAAGATATTTGGCTACTTTAAGGAATCCTGCCTCACGTTATTTCTTCACTTTTTCTTTGATCTTCAAAAACATTTCAGGCTTTATCCTTCTAAGTTTTGTTGTATGGGCATACATTTAGGTTTGAGGGGAAGTTTATGGACTAAAATATTGGTGTTTAATCTGGGCATGTCCTAGTAGGACAAGGCAAACATGTCCCTAAATTCTTAAAGAAGACTTATTAGTTCGTTCTTAAATTGATGGTTCTATAGAGGTTTCAATTTTAACTTCTTTTTGGTCTTTTTCTATTCCAAGGGTTATAGTTTTAGTGGGTTTTTTGTAAGGCAATATTTGTTTTTATTCTTATTCAATTAGTCTCAGCAGATCTAGAGAATAGGGTTCTCTTCAAAATTCTCTTCAGACTCAACCTTACTAACGTAGATTGGTTGTTTGGAATTTATTTTCAAAGTTTTAGTATAAATATTCATGTCACCTTTATCGAGGTACCTGAAAATATGGAAAATAAACAATATAGGTAGAAAATATGTAAAGAAAGGTCTAAGAGTTGACAAGAACTATGGACACAAATGATGAAATACATAATGCGTAACCATTTTCATTGATAATACTTAATAAAAAATGCCCATTCAAAGGCTCCTGCAACGCTTTTTGTTGAAAGCATGTAGGTTTAGTTCATAGCATTACTTTGAAATAGACTTGAACAGTACAAGAATCTCCGTTTCAGTCCAATCATTTAGAACAAATCCTAGAGGGCACAGACTAGTCTTTGGGCTTATCGCTGACATCTTTGGCTCATCAATTGCATCGATAGAGAGATCTCTAAATGCCTTATTCAGTAGGAGCATAACATTAGCAAAGCTAATAATTCATGTCCTCTTAGGCAAAAACTTTCTTGAAGTGGTAGAAATATCATTGGTTCATACCTCGCATCTTGTCCTAACAGATGAGCCATCCTTTTTTCATGGTTCTTCTGAGCTTGTTTTCTTTTTTTTTCTATAATAAGCTTGAAAGCCAATCCTTTTTTTTTCGATCTAATTGATAACTTCAAAGCTTTGGTAATTCCTTAGATGTGTTTTCCAAGTCCCTTTTTAGCCTGGGCATTTTTCCTGATAATTAACTTAGACCTATATAAGTGTTCTTCAATAAGCGAGGCTCAACCATTGGCAACCCTTCCTTAACATAAGTAGCATTGGCAAACTCAAAGGATTTGAAAGAGGATTTTAGGATATTTTTGTTAGGTTTAACATATGGGGCATCTATTAAGGTAGCAGCAACGATATTTTTTTCATTCGATATTGACAAATTTGTTCTCAATAATGAATTTCAACTTTTGGTGCAAAGATAATGGTACTACCCTTGTAGAGTGAATCCAAGGCCTTTCCAATGGGTAATTATACAACGAAGTAATGTCCATCACATCGAAGTCAACCTTATAAATACATAGACCTATTTGGAGTGGGATGGTGATGTTTCCTATAACATTTTTTCATGTTCCATAGAATGCTTTCACAACTGTATGATTATTATGAATATGAGATGTGTCAATAGGGATCTTGTTTAAGCGTGACACGAGCATTACATTTAGAGCCAACCGGTTACCAATGAGCATCTTGGGTAACATGGTGCTTTTATAGTATATGGTGATGTGAAGGGCAGTGATATTGCTCACTAGGTGATCTAATTGACCTATAAAAATGTCAAGGGGGACATAGACCTCATTCAAAACCTTAAGGAGAGCATTCTTGTGAGCTTTAGAATTCAACAACACAGATATCTTTGCGGGTTGCTTGTTCAACTAATCAATGGCGCTTTATTAACTATGTTTGATGAACTTACAAAATTTTATAGCTTTTTCTCATTCAGTGGCTCTTAGGCAGCTACTGAATATGAGTTTTTAGTTGCAAACTTTAGTGCTATGGAACAGGATTTGTATTCTCTTATTAAGTTTCACTTCTTGATGTTGTTAGGGCATAACATCTACCACTCCAAGTTAGTTGGCTACCTTGAAAGGTCAACATTTATGGCTTGCTAACTAGATTCTTCGATAACTAAGGTTTTATTTTCATAGTTCCAAGGAACTGCTTATTGTCCTTAAAGGGAAAAGGGATGAAAGCTAAATGATCATCCTTGGGCAGGCTGAATAAGGGTATTGTTGACTCTCAATCGGTTGTCAAGCAAGATCAATGGCCTTTCAATCCCATAAAGAGGATTGCCTTCTTTTTTTTCTACAATGTTGATAGATAATATTACATTTATAGACTCAGTATATGGGGTTCTTTTTTCATTGTAAAATTTGATGCTACCCTCGTTCATCATCCTTTGAACCATAACATAAAACTCTTTGCATCTTTGAAGAGTGTGGCCATAAACAATATAGAAATCACAAAACTCATTAATTTTTTCCCCTATCTTTTAAGCTGCATTAACCAATTTAGCTTGCACCAGGATTTGCCAGACCAAATTCATTGGCGTTCTTACCTCCTTTATGTTTTCTTCAATCTTATAGTTGTTTTAAATAGCCATTCTACTTAGATCTAACTCAGCATGAGTTTGAGATGAACTAGCATTAGTGTTAGATTTTGATTGTTGACTAGCTTTCATTTTTCTTTTTCCTTTGCCTTTGTAGATATTTCTTCTACTAAATTCATTTTCATAGCCTTATTAATTATTCTACAAAATACAGCTACATCTGTAAAGCTCTTGAGAAGCTTTTTGCTACCTTCTCGTAACAGGAGGCTGGCAATATGTTGATGAATTTGATAGTCATCTCTTTTTCTATCCATAAAAGATGAATCTAGGTAGCTTCTTTCATTCATCTCAAAAGCATACTGCTTGAAACTTTCATCAGCTCTCTTTTCCATGCTCATAAGAGATAGATAACTTGATATCCCATCATCATTAGGCCTCTCCTCATCTATGGCATTAATAGACAGATCAATTTTCATCCTGCTCCCCATAGAATTCAATTTCAGACCGGTCCATCATCCCTTAGGCTATTTCTAAGAGAGATGGGCAGTGTTGCAAATCATGTCCATAATTGTAGTGGAAGCAAGATGGACTATTTCGGTCATCATAAAAGCTTGCCAGACTTTAGTCATTGATGTTTTGACTTCTCTAATGCTTTTTTGACCTAACAACTTTTTTCATCGATTATTGCATTCATTCTCATTTTAACATGGTTAAGGAGTAGATTGGCTCCAGCATTTGGGCCAAACCCTTGTTCAACGTTGATCACTCCCTTTTCTAGCAAACCTTGTACCTTTCTTTTAAATAAGTCATAATTCTTAATAGAATGGCCCTGTGCTCCAATATGGTACTCACATAGGCATTTTTAGCATACCATTTAAGGTTCGTGGTGATCTTAGGCTTGTAAATACTAGGGCCACTAGTTGACCGACCAGTCGATGAGAGTAGATATCTTTATAGGAGTAAGAGAGTGGCTCAAAGTGTTCCTTTTCTTGGGGTGCTTGTTGACTGTTTGGAGCTCTGACTTGTTCATGTTGCGAGATTGTGCACTCTAGCTGCATTTTTGATAGAATTTGGTATAAAGCTCATTGATGGAGTGAACTCGGTGGTATTAACAGGTAATGGCGTGAGTGAGTAAAGGTTTAGACCCGAATTCAACATGTTCTTAAGGTCTATAGCCTATGCTGGATGCGAAGTTCAATTAAACTTGGCATGACTTTTGCTAACAACATTCACCTCTTTCTCCTTACCCTTATTAACTGATTTCTTAACTAAACTGGATGATTCTTTAATGGATATCCTGCCACTTTTTACAGTGTTACCAATCATTTCACCCGATATAACCATAATAGTAAAATTTTTCATGGCATTTCCTACCATCTTTTCGTACTAAGGAGCTTGTATGGTGCTGACGAACATAACTATCATTTTTTCAGTCAAAGGGGGTGAACTTGAGCTGCCTCCTTTCTCCACCTTTAAGCATATTGCCTCAAGCTTTCAAAGGGTTTCTTTTCCATGTTCACGAGAGAGAAGTGAGTGGAAGTACAATCTAACATGTGCTTATCTTATTCAAGGAAGGCGCATGACAAATCTGCCTACATCTACATTTTTACAAGATCAAACCTATGTACCATTGAATAGCTACCCTAGTCAGACTATCCCAAAAGTAATGAATTAATAGTTTCTTATTCTCTTCATACTCGACCATTTTATGACAGTGCATGCGAAAATGGCTGTAGTCCCACTATATATTTTTTTTTAAATTACGCAATTTGAATTTAGGTGCGATAACGAGACTCAAAACCAGCCTCAATAATTTTTGTGTCCAGGATCCTAAATTTGTCACTTCTTTCAACAGCTCGAAGATGCTTCTTCTGTGATTGATATTTGTTCTGGCTGTTATCTCTTTCTGATGACCTCTTTGCTTTTTTTTATTCTATTTGCTCATCAAGGTCTAGGATTATGAACCTTACCAATGAAAAGATCGTACCCTAAAATCGTTGTACTAGATGAGATGTTATTTTAGGGTTGATGTAAGTGAATGGTTAAATTGATGGGATATTTGTTGCCAGAGGATATTGTCTATGCAATCCCTCTTCTTGAGCATTGGTAGCTTTAGTACCACCATTCAAATTGCTTTTAGGATTGGCTGATTCTTTTCCTGCATTGATTAATCTTGTTTGCCCATTTTCCTTTTAAACCATGGATAATAGCTTAGATAACTTGGCAATATGAGATTGGAGTTCTTCATTTCTATGGATTGATTACTCTTGAGACTTTCTATATGAGTTCAAGTTTCTCAATGTGAGCTTGGTGATTATTTTCCATTGTTTTTTTATGATTATGAGTGTTATACTGATGATGAACTATAAGTTTCATGTTTTACAGTGCCTTCATTTTAAATTATTACTAGATTAGGCTTTTATAATGTGTCATGAATATGTTTGACGTGATGAAAGTGAGTATTTGATCATGAAGACAAATGAAAGAATAAAAGAACAAAAAAATTGGGTTAGTCATGTAAATGCAAAAGGACAATTAGATTAAGGGATAGCTTCACCAATAGCATCTTTCATTAAAGCAATAGAATATCCCAATTACACATGATTACATTCGAAAATGCCTAACAAGGTTACATTGCTCGATTACATGCTTCAAGAAGTATAACAATTCTTATTCATGGACTTTGATGGGTAATATTGCATGTCAAGGATTATGCCACATCCATCATGTGTTTGGCTTCTAAGTTGGCTACCTGAATCTGTTCAATGAGATTATAGAAGTGATCTTGATGGTTCTGGTGTGCCTGATCAATCGTTTGTAGCACTTTGCTCTCGCTGTTTGAAAGCTCTTGCTAGTTCATTGATTTGGTCTTAGTGAGCTTGTAAATACTGCTCTGGATCTTGGATTATGAGTGTGAAAGTCGCATTTTCGACATGGTTCACCTTAAATCTTGAATTTGACTACTAATCATCCATTCTTCTTCTGATAGGTTGATATGATAGCATGAGTTGTAATGAGCTTTTCTCTATTGACCCTAACCATTTTTTTACATCAGCGTAATTTTTTTCTTAAAGGTTTTAAGTTTTACTTCTCATTCAATTGATGACTTTCCAAGGCATTGAGACTTGCTTGCTTTGCTGAGTGCCATATAATCTTTCCTCAAAATCTAGAGATCTTCTTTGAGATGGTTTTCCTCTTTGATAGCCCATTTCACCTTTCCATCCTAAAGGTAGAGGTTCATTTCTAGCTAAATCTTCTTTTCTTTTAAGCAAGCAATCTCTTTAACAAAGGTCACCTTTTCTTGTTTGAACTCTTGCTTAAGCAATTTGATCTTAGAGGGAAATTTGTTAATTGGTATTTATGATTTCCTAACATTGAACAGGGGCAAGGCATCATTAATACGATAAATCCTCCACATATCCTAGGGTCATACTACTCCCTCTCCAATATCTCTCCATGCAGCGAGTTTTTTTTTCATGCATGAAAAGCTAGCTGAACTTTTGACTTATAATCAGGCTCACTCGAAATCCTATAACTCTAGGTCTTGGATGAAGGTGACAAATTATCAACAATGGAATTGTCGGAAGGCCAAAATGGGTGTATAGCTAATGCTTTCCAATAATCCCATGAGTGGCACACAACTATAATCTTTGCACCAGTATATGATTGTTTATGGTGAGAACTAAAAGGCTTTCCATGTTAATTCTTCTTCTTTAAGGTTTCTAAATTTCTAAACCTTCTCGAGGACTTTGAGATAAGGCTAATGTTACGTAAGAAGTTGCCTAACATCTTGCTTTCTTTGGGCAAAGGTGACTGATGAGCCAAATGTGAAAGAATGGTGCATATTCGATGAAGTGGCCCATACCCATTTTCTTGTAATAATTGAGAGCTTGGATAATTTCAGCAATGATAATTGATGTTGCAACACATTTGGGAAAAAAGATCTACTATTATAGCTTCAACATAGCCTAATGTTTTTAGACATATGACCAAATCATAAATTGCCAAAGCATAGATATCTTGAATCTTTTCAAAGACAACAATATTCACCATTACTTCCTTCAAACTAGTCCATAGGTTGCACTCATCATTCCCTTTCATCTTGATATGATTCTGAATCCAAGTCTTTAGTGCACTAAAAATCTTGGCTAATCTTTTCTTGAAAGTTGGAGTGTTCAAAGCATTGCAGTATATTTTATCGACTTTGGCTCGCTTAATGTTGAGTAATAAAGTGTATTCATTAATTATGGGGACCAAATCTTCATGGTTGAAAGTCAAACATCAATATGCTGGGTTCTAAAACTGAGATGTTGCTTGCAACAGGCCAACATTCTAATGAATTTAGAGAAAAAGAGTAATGTCTCTGTATTTCTTTGTGAATAATTCTTTCTTAGTATTATTCCAAGTAGTCCATACATACTTCAGCTCTTGCCAATCATTTTGTCAATACCCTATATTGATCCTTTCATGTATCATTGAAGCATAATTGAGTTTTTGAATGCCCCCCTTTCATGCTGTCAGCGCTTTAACCATGCTCAAACTTCCTTAAAAGGCTTCAGATCTGAAGTGGACTGTTGCTTCTTGACAGACGCCTCTTGATGAATATTGAACCATTAGCTAATTGTCCAATGATGATGATGATTATGATGAAATGATGAATGCATGAAAAAGAAAAAGAAAAAAGGCAATTGGTTAGTAACCACATGAAATAATATGCACAAGGATAAAGGAATGAAAGAATAAAAATAAAAATGCATCACAAAATTTACCCCGAGAATAGGTGGTACGATGCCTAGGGGCAGACATGGTGTTCATGAATGTTAAGACATTAAACAGATAGCATAACGGTGTGTATGCATTAAAATTTACCTCTTTATGAAGTAACATGATACCTTGTGAGGACTAAGATTGACCATTTAAATGGTGACATTCGTTCATCACCATTCAAGTTAAGTACATACTAAGCCATCATTTGACAGCATGACAATTTATTTATGTCAGTTATAACTATTTTAAGATGGCATTGTAGCTAATGGCATTCGCTTGTCTTCACCCTCTTATTAAAGAGGATTTGTCATTGAACGTAACAACATATCCTAAAGAAATGATAATGAAAATAAAATGACAAACGCAGGTGACAATTTTCAGCCATCATTGCCCACGTAACCATGGTATATAAGAGTAAAGGCAATAAGTGTTTCCCTAAGTGATCCTACTCTCTGAGTTATTCTAGTAGCACTTCGGTGTGGTTTGACATGCTTTAGCTCATAAGGTTCACTATATGGGTTTAAGTTGATGCCTAATTGGTATCTAAATCATTCCTCAATCTAGTAAAGATAGCTAAGGCACCCTGATCCTAGGCCTATTGCAGGTTTGGTGGAATCGGTTCAATTTGGTGGATGTATTTCCCTATGAAAATATAGAGGGTTACTTATGAAAGACATAGGTAATTTACACCCCGAAAAGTTTTACCATGCCTATGTGAAGGGTTACTCATGAAGGCAGATGGCTTATTTCCTCTTAATAATTGGGTACCAACCATACCATGTTGTTTGGTGGGAATCTAGTGCAAATGCAAGTGCACGGTGTGTGTCAGGGAAATAATCAAACCTTTTGTTTTACTCCTATATTACTGTATTTGTTCAAATCCATATTTATTCGATAACGAAATAGTCTCTAACAATCACAAAACAAAGCCACGAAAAGTAAAAAGCTAGAAAATAAAAAAAAAGGAATTATATCTAAATAATAAATGGAAACCAAAAAAACAAGGGCCATAAAAGACATAGCTAGTCATAGGCCTAACTCTCTTAAATACTCCCCAGAAGAGTTGCTAACCTATCGCCACATGCCTACCTTTAAAACTTCGAACAATTTGAAAGGCTTAGCACATTCGACTTAAAAATTTTTGATATTGGTGGTGATTAAGCCTTTGAGTTATCCCATGATTGGGATTTGGATTAGGCATAGTAATATGAAGGGAGAAAGACCGTCGGGCGAATCGTTCATCCAACTAGTCTCAGATGGCCACCATAAAGTGGCCATAAACTTAGAGTTGCTACCAATCATTTTAGGCTAAGTAGGACTAGATGCCTATTGAAATCAACATTCTAAATTTTGAAACTTGAAACACTAATTTCAAGGTTTACCAAGTCTCAAGATTTGTTGGTTAGGTTTGGAAGTTGTTTGCACATGGGAAAGGATTAGTACCCCCATAATGCTCGAAATTGGTACCTACTAACTATGTCTCACTTCAGTTTTGGATTAAATGATTCCATTTGGTCATTATTTAGATAAAATCCCTTTTAATGCATAAAATTTTGTAAATTATAGATCCGAGTTTTAAAGGAAAATTCGAATCACCTATGCATCTAGGAGGTGTAGGAAACAAAAGGATTTTTGGTGAAAGTAAGTTCTGAATTAAGTTTTGAAAATTTGGATATATCGTGTCAAGTACTGAGAGATACCATTACAGAATATCAGTCCGCAATTTTTAGAAAATAAATTTTTTTAAAACATGAATGCACAGAGGTCCATACAAAAGAGAAATATATTAATAAGATGAAAAAGGAAATAATAAAATTGCATAAAAATAAGCATACAAAAACATAAAAGAATGGAGAGACGATCGAAATATATCTCATGATTGTCTTCGATTATTAAAGAATAATTGAGATGACAATTTAGAGATAGTTTTGGATTCAATGGTAATTTGTGAGACAAAAAGGATTTTAATCAAAATGATCTAGGGCATCTGGAAGAAAGCAAATTTTCAGATTTTTTTAAGGTTAAAGTGGGGCTAAAGTATCCCTTCAAAAACGTGAGGTTGGAGTAGCCTCAATGATAAAGCTATGAAAATATTTAGGAATAAAGAGAAAATCTGAGTTTCTTATAAAGAATGGGGTTAGAGTATCGTTTTGGAGTAGTAGGGTTGGAGTATCCTAAGGACAAAAATTTTTCATGATTTAAAATAATTAGGAATATCAAATAAATTTAAGAGAAAAAACTCAAGTTTTTTAGTGAGAAATAGGGTTGAAGTATCCCTTCGGAGTAATGGGGTTAGAGTTTACCCAAAGATGCAAATGTTTTATTTTTTAAAAGAAAAAAGTTTTTTTAAGAAAAGATTTTAAAAATAGAAAACTGAAGATTTGTATAAAATATATATTTCTCTTAAACCTTGATCTGAGCGTAAAGTGCTTATGTTGTAGGGGAACTAATCAGATGCATTTTTAGACATTCGAATGTCTCTATAAAGAAGATTCGAAATTAGGTTACAAATAAGGGACAAGCATCCCATCATCTACCTTCCCTAATTTATTTCAGATTCATTTGAAGGCTTTAGGCAGTAAATGAGGTACTGTTGGAAAGATGACTCCATAAGGTTTAATGTAAAAATATTCCAAAAATTCTAAAAAAAATATCTTCTGTGTGGAATTAATTTTTGAAATTAGATCTATCTTGACAGTAGCAATATATGCAAGGGAAAAGATGCACCAAACTTGGAAAAATTATTTCGGGCTCATCCGGAATCGATAAATCATGAACAATACCTTTCTAGAAAGGAATATTTATGAACTTTCAGGGAGAAATATTCAAGAAGTTCAAAAAAACATTTGGTGGACCAAAATGATCCAAACAGAAAATTGTTCACTGATTCGAGGCATCTTAGACAACAAAGGTTTGAGAAATT
Source organism: Adansonia gregorii (assembly GCA_038382025.1). Lineage (NCBI taxonomy): Eukaryota > Viridiplantae > Streptophyta > Magnoliopsida > Malvales > Malvaceae > Adansonia > Adansonia gregorii. The sequence goes on from JBBYHO010050785.1 coordinate 49,270, forward strand.
ATATTTCTTTCATTTAGAATGATCCGAGGGCACATTATACACTGTTAAAAAGGTGCTTTGATGCCTTCTAAGGGAAAAATACAACAAAAATCAAGGAGAATATTTTGTGGCTAAAAAATGAGACTATAGTGCTGCTAAAGCGAAAGTAAGGGATTATTTGATTTTTCAGGTTTCTTGGGGGTTAAATTCAAGTCTAAGACATCTGAATGTCGGTGACAGTAAGAGGCAAGTAACATGGGCATCACGAATTCATTCCACAATTTTGGAATAGTTTGGGATAATAAAATATCTCATTGACCATGTCACTGAAGAGGGTATTGGATTAAGATCAAGGCTTAATACTTTAACAAAAAGAAGTAGCATTTTATTCCATGAATCTAGACATGGAAAGTTTAGTTTGTCCCCAAGATTGGAAGAACAATTTTATGAAAACATTAAATTCATACTAGTGTTCATTTATTGAAGATAGCATGAACTTAGCTTAGGAATTTGTTTTTAAATATCAGATTTTTATAACCAACAAGCATGTATTTTGATAAACGAATCATGAATAAATACAACAAGTACAAAGATAAAC
>JBBYHO010050891.1:0-13785 GCA_038382025.1 Adansonia gregorii
ATTTCTAATTTAAGTTAATTTCATATACTAAGCTAACAGACGGAGCAATAGAAGAAAATCCAATGAAAGAGCATTAGGAAGGGCATTTAATAACGAAGCAAGAGAGCATTTGTCATGTGAAATACCTAGGCTAGTTTTATTCTACTGGTTTGCTTTAAAATGTCGCTAGAAATCCCTATTTTGTTTCACATATGATACGAAGACCTCTATCTCAGAGTTTTCTTCCACCTAATTATAATGCTATAATAAATACACTATTGAAAAAAGAAAAGGCCCACCTAGTGAGGTTACCTTCAACCTATTAAAGACAACTGGCTAGAAAAAAGTGAGTATAGTGACTGGTGGTTGGACTGATGCTTAAAGAAGACCATTGATTAACTTCATGGCTACCTCAGATTCGATACCAATATGCTTGAAGGCTATTGATGGTTTAACTAGCCAATCTGATTTTGTCCACCATTAATAAGGTTGGACTACAAAACATTGTGCAAATTATTACTGATAATGCAGTTGTTTCCAAGGCTACCGGATTAATTGTTAAATCAATTCATCCTTATATATTTTTGGACACCGTGTGTAGTGAGCATGTTGAATCTTGATCTGAAGTGCACCTAAAAATACACCAAACGATGAAGTTGTTTATGGTAAGTTTCATTGAATTACTGCTGTCACTGATGATACTTTTTTTCATTTGAAACTTTATCATGAATTATTCCATAAGATTAGCTATGTTTAATCAATTTGTGCGTTTGAAGCTACTTATGATTGCTAAGACTAGATTTGCCTTATCCATTATAACGTGCAAAAGGCTTAGAACCATTAAGCATGGTTTTCAATCTATGGTCATCATTGAAAAATGGTTTCGCTATAGAGAAAATGATGTTTCAAAGTCTGCCTTTGTGAAAGAAACAATTCTGAATGATAGTTGGTGGGATCAAGTTGACTATATTCTAAGCTTTACAAAGCCCATCTATGAAATGCTTCTTTCTTGTGACACTGATAAGCTAAGTATTCATTTGGTTTATGAGAAATGGGATTCTATGATCAAGCAAGTGAAATTAGAAATATTTTAGCAGAAGGGCAAGGAGTTAAGTCGACGTTCATATTTTTATGAAGTGGTGTATAAAATCTTAGTTGATAGGAAATGTTTTTATATATTTAATCAATTATTTTCACAAAACTCAAAATATATATATATATATATAATTGCATATTTATTTTGAGAACCCTGATGGATTCGTATAGGCACCCGTTATTTACTTAAATTTATAACTCATTGATAATCGACGGCTGCAAAGGCTGAACTTGGTAGATTTCTTTTTAGCTTTTTTGCCTTCACGATCATCGTGTAATGTTTAAAGTGTTCGTAAAATGAGTGCGAGTGTGAGTGTACTTAACGTGATTTCCTTGTAGACAAAAACATTAAAAAAAAAAATTGTGCCTTTATTTTTAGATTTTGTATGCTTCGGATGTGTAAAAGGGAACCATATATCCCCACATTAAAAGTCCTGTATTTCCTTGTAAAGTATTAGTTGCTTAACATTAATCAATTTATTTTATGTAATTTCAATTACACGTTTTATAAATTTATATGCTTTCATTTGTTGCTTGGACCTATTTTTGATGTTAAAAACACGTAATTTTGTTATGATTATATTTATATTATAAATATTATATTGAATACAAATAAAATTAAAATATGAGAGTGTATTGTTTTGAGTACAATGCTTTTGTCGTTCATTTTCAATATTCAATGCAACTATAAAGACTGAATTTTTTATTCTTTCTGCCTTTTTCTTATTGGTGCTCTAGAGAGCTAGCAAAGCAAACCCGTTCAAGTTTATCTAAGACCGAATTTAATCTGATTTGAATGGATATAAAACGTAGGCTCAAATTCAAAAAAAAATCTAAACCTAAAAAAAAATTGGAACTCGAGAAAATTTGAATATGAAAAAAATTTTAAACCTAAAAAAGCATAAAATCGACATTACCCAAGTTAAAATCTGTTAAGACTTGAACCCTGAGATCAATTCGATCTAAAACCCATAAAACATTGAATTTCTAATAAAAAACCTTATTATCTAATTTTATTTAAAATAAATATATTTTTTCAATTCTTAAAATCAAACAAATAAAGCTTTTTAATTCTTAAATGCTTTTGCATTATAAAGTGCAGAACTTTTTTATTTTTTTCATTTGTTGATAACTTTAACACACATACTCAATGTTAATTTAGAAGTAATTGTGGTAACTGAAATATTAATATATATTTTGCCATTGACGAAAAACGGTATACGAAATCATTTTCTCCCAATAATGAAGAACATCATGTTGTTTCTCATAAACTTCTCTAAACTCGCCTAAAAATAAATTCAACTATGTTATATCTAATATAGATCTAATTTTATAAATTTTAAAGCACTATAATCAAAAGTAAGTTCACATATCAAATTATAATAACAAATGTATAATTAAATTAAAAATTAATAAATTGATTAAATTAATTGTTTAGTGTTATTTTATATTAGTTTAGCTCACTTATAAAAGCAAAAATCTTATGTAATATCAAAACTATATTCTGTACTAAATATCATAAAAACTAACCAAAAAAATGTAAGTATATAATCATGGTAAAATAATAAGTATCAATATGTACAAGCTATTTTTTATTTATACTATAAATAAAATATATTGAACTTATATATTTAGTTTTTATTTGAACTTAAAAGATATCATACTAAAATTAATATATAATAGTTAGATACATTATATTGATACTCAATATATAAATAAAATTATTACATTTTTATATTTATATAAATATTTATTAAAATTTTGAAGTTTAATTTTAGTATTTTTTTCACTACTCAAAAGTAAAATTAATTATTATAATCAAAATTTCAAAATAATTTAAAGCCTATAAAATTTGAAAATTATTCAAATCCACCTAAGTCTGCCTAAGTTCAAACCAATTCGAACTTAAAATAATCAAACTCGAAAAAACCTATATATTAAATGATCCAAGCTAAAGATAATCCAAACCTAAAATTATTTAAACCCAAAAATACTCAAATCTATCATTGATTGAATCTGAAAATGTTCAAACCCGATATGAATATAAACCCAAGATAACTATAATCCCAAGATAGCCCAATCCGAACCTCCCGTTTGCCACCTTTCGTGCTTTATGCTCGTTTCCTTCCTAATTTCCTCTAATCTTTCATCACATGATTGAATTACAACCTAATTCTCCTCACTTTTTAAAGCCTTTATTTGTAAGAGGTTACCGCATTTATTTCATAGAACGAAATGTTGTCGGTTAATAACTTTTGGGCAACTAAACCAAAGAACTCATTAGATTTTGGTGCCAACCTTTGGATGCCGAAAGTGTTGATAACTTGGAGGCCAGGCCAGGCTACCAAACGCAGGAGAATATCATATGCAGACCGTTTTCAATCACTTCAACTCATGCATAAAAGTTCCAGAGAAAGTAAACAATATCTTGCCGCAAGGTTAAAATAAAGAAAGAACAACCAGAATCAAAGACTGGCTCCAGGGGTTACTTTGATATAATAATTATTATTATTATTCCTCCCCCTCCCCCCCGCCAAAAAAAAAACCTCAAATGTCACCAAAACAATTCTATTAGAAAAAAGCCCAAAGAAAGGGAATAGCTCCGTATCAACTGAGTGTTAGCTAAGTGAAATGCAACTTGAACTTCTGATATCTCACTTGAAACTTGCCGAAATCTATTGTACAGAGAGCAATGCATTTATTGGTCTAAATATATTTCAATCCAGAGATGTATTGCTGTCTAGATATTATATATTGAGCCAAGGAATAAATAATTCCTAACCCTCCCAAAACCCTAATCTTAGTCAAATCAGTTATTATGATGGAAGGCAGATTGAGCGGCAATGTTAGCAGCGGCGTCCAATCTGTGTGCTTTCTGTAACTCCACACAAACCGGTTGAATAGGATGTGGCTCGGGAATGTAAAGATCAGGAGGGCCAGATTCTTGACTGCAAAGAACCAACTAGGACCCCCAATTTCAATGCCCCACCCTGCATTTCCATGCCATACATCTTCCCATATGCTAAATAGTGCAGTCAAGACCAAATAAACCGATATGGCCGCCGTAACCGGGAAATACCTCTGTTTATCCCCAAATCCAGCAACAAAATCAGAGTCCTTGTTCAGCAGCAGTAATATAGGAGCCAGGAAGAATATTGCCTGATTTGAGCCACCAGTGAGATTAACATTTAGGATCAGGCATATAGCAAAGCACATCACCGTAGCAACATTACCAACTGCGGGCATCCACGCTCCTTCAGCAACCATCCTTCTAATTGTGAAGGTTGGCACAGCAGAGGCACGGCGTTGTTGCATGAACCTCATTCGTGGAGGGAAACCCACAGAATTGCTTTGACCAGATTGATTATGTCTAACTGCACCCCTTTCAAGAGTCTTTTCCCGTATAAGTGAGGCAAGTTCATACTTTATTTCCAAAGCTATAAGCATAAAAACTGCCGCATACAGACCAAGAAGAGATGCCCTTGCCCCCTCAACAGCCAGTAGAGTTCTAAGCTTCCGTTCTTCCTCTCCATCACCAAATTCATTATCTCCAAAGAAGCTGTTAATCCTCACTTGACCTTCTAATAGGTAAGTCACAGGAAATAGAGCCACAAGGAGGGCAAACACCCATGGTAAAACATTTGCGCTTAAGGTCGATGGAAAATGGGTGAAGACCACAAAAACTGATGAACAAATCATTGTTAAGATGATGAGGGCATGAAGGAGAGTAGCCTGAAGGAAAAACTCAGCAGATATGTAAACACCAAGAGCAATACCCATTGCAATGGAGTAAAATGTTCTCAACTCTACAATGTACTTAATAGGAATGACAGATGTCAAAGCAGCTAAAGTGAGTAGAATTGCCAATATAAGTAGCCAAGAAGGCCAAGTTGGTTTTGATGCCATGAAACCATATATAGAAATATCATCAGCAGATTGACGTGCAGCTTTGATTACGTCAGATCGGTAAGTCCATGATAATGGAATTGGTGGCTGCATTAGGATAAAGAGAAGACCTGTTGCCACCACCAGTAAAATGCATCTCTTTGCAGACTGCACAAACAAAACAATAAAATAGTGTAATCAATGTACTAAATAGTGTAATCAATGCACTAACATTTTCCGTGAAAAAAGAATGCTTCGTGAGATGTATTTGAATATATCTTAAGCATAGAACAACCATCATTTCTTATTTATCCAAAAACAAAAACATCATTTCCTACTTATGTTCAAGAATCATCCACATCAACTATGATATTCGACTCAACAAGATAAAGGTACGTGTCGAATAGTTTATTTCCCTTCTAAGTTGTTAGTTGAAAGCTTGCTCTTTTAGAGCTTTAGGAGGAAAGAAGGTATAGGAAGTACAAGCGAGTCTTTGAACAACTCCTTTCCCAATATTTTTTCTATTAATAACAACTTCAGGATATTTCACAAAAGATAAGAACTTAAAAGAATTTCTTGAAAAGCAATAGTAAATATATCCATACCATGGCATGGGAGAAATGCAGAGCAACAATGGGCACACAAGCCAATCCTGTTAAAAGAATACAAAAGCCTACAAGTAAACCATCAGAAGGAGGTCTACCATTCCACCATTGCAATGCTTCAAAAACTGTTTCACGGCAAAACCAGACTGATAATGCAACCACAGCAGCATGTGCATAGCCTTGCCAGGCTCTCATCTTTGATGCTGTTCTCGACTTTTCCCTACAATAATAAAGTGAAAAAAAAAATTGATTTAATCCCAATTTAAGAATTGAGAGAGAGAGAGAGAGAGAGAGAGAGCACCTACCTATAAAGAAGCAATGGAGGTGAAATAGCCAATAAAAGGACAGCTGACACCCACACAACAGATTTTGATGCAATAAACAGCATAGCCAGCTTCGAAGTATACAGACAAGTCAAAATCCAAACTGCCTTGGGTCCAATTCGATGATCCACAGATAGTCTTCGCACAAATGAAAGGCCAACCAATGTTGTCAGGATGACCATATAGCTTGGGTACATTACATCATCATCCAATCCATAATAGTATATGCTTGAGTAACTGAAAAACCTATTCTCAATGTAGCATAGCAGCAATGCATGGCTGATCAGACCAACTTCAGTCAAAAAATGAAGTTTTGATGGAAGAAGGGCTAAACCCGGAACAGCCATGGCTAGAACAACATCAGCAACAATAAGTTTACAAAAGGATTTCAGAGGCATGCCTGCCAGCCATATGTTTAGATCCCAGAAATTATGCAGCACAAACCACATGACCATCAAGCTCCCAAGCAAAACGAAGGCAAAATATGATGGAAGGCTCTTTTTTGTAAAGAAACGAGCCAAGTAAAAGCCAGCAACTGAAGGTAATGGAATAAACTGCAAAATGAAGCGCAAATAATATTTAAATGTCAGAACAATTAAATAAAAGTCCCTATCTTTCTCCCTCCTGTGATCTTGTCTTTTGATAAAAAGACATTATATAAACAGGACAAGCTAAGAATGGCAATTATTGGAGAGGTATCCAAATATTTGTAGCAAACTTAGTACGCAACATATATGGCACGTTTTATATTTTGAAAAGTAAAGCAGTTTTTTTAACAAATGAAGTTGAAAAACAAACTTCAATAAAAAGAGATCGCAAAGCATAGCCAATTCTGGTACCCCATAACTTACTAATGATTATCTAATTCAAGTATAATGAGGCTAAAACAATCACGCTAGGCATGTCAAGCATCCTTAAACCATAAATGACAACTCATCAAAGAAGTAAATACTATTTGCAACTATCCCGAAGAAAACAGCCAACTTCGCAACTATCCCGAAGAAAACAGCCAACTTCACACTTCAATATCAGCCATGTTGCCTAACAGTTAACAAAACACAAACCAAGCTTCAAGGAGTCACCAGTCTAGAGATAAATGCAGGCTACACTATATGGCACATTGAACCTCATTTATCAGAAGAAACTGACAAAATGATAAAAAATGTTGTAGCTCTTGCTGTCACAGAAACTAAACATGGCAGATCAACCTAAGGTTCAAAAACAGGCTCCCAGCATACCAGATAAACTGCTACCAAGTATATTCCATAGATGTTCTAGGAAGCAGAGCTTCTTTCCTGAATTACATCTTGTAGCCAACAAACTTTGGAAAGTCCTCTTTAGGCTTTAGAGACATTTGCTCCAATTCCCCAAAAATTTAATAGGCAAGCTAATAAGAATATTGTTGAAAGAAGCAATGGAATAATCTAAAATCCAGGGAACATGGAAACAGATGCGGGACACATGTACACCACAATATAAACAAGAGACGAACATGACAATAAGACAATTTTTTAAAAATTAAGATACGAAAAGATGGGATAAACAATTAAAAATTACAAATAAATATTAATAGTAGATATAGCATTAAGTTCATTGATTTTGAATGAAAATATAACATACATGCACTAAAATTCTTCGAAAATATATAAAATTTTACAAAAAATATTTTGTTACTACAAAATTTTAAGGTAATTTCATAGTTGTATTGGACTATTATAAATAAATGTGGTCCAATGATTTTCAAGCTCAAAACTAACCATCCAATAAGGTTTTAAGCCATCCAACAGAAACCCATTTGACCCAGTTCTAAATATATGATACTCAATTGCCATCCAATTTATAAACACATTTTTTTCTTCCTTTCTAACAATGTTGAGGTTGGTTGCCTAGTTGAACAAAACAACCGATCATTCCCTTCAACTTATTCCTTGGATCATCGCCTCACAAACTTTTGCCTATTCATTGCCATGTCCACACCATATAATTCGTGTGTCCATGCCACATCCAAAATGACAATTTTGGTTTTCCATAGTTTTATGTATCTGGTGGTTTTCAACAAGTATTCCGCTGTTTCGAGCGTGTGCCTGTATCAGAAATGTATCCGAGAGAAATACATGGGACTCGATCCATGCTAGTGCTTCATAGACTACCAAGACTGAATAGCTTACTCAATCACCTAACATCCCTAGGCATGAAAAGCACAAATACTAATAATTAAACATGTGGATATTATACAATTCAAAATCAAACATGGGAATTATGGATACATGCAATTTGGTTTGATCCAGTTACTGAAAAAAGTTTTGAGCCAAACCACACGATTCAGTTTTTTAAATTGACAAATGAAGCCAAACTGCAAATTGAAAAAATTGAATGGAAATGAATCGACAATCTCAATTTGGTTTGGGTTAAAACCTCAATTTTTCTTATAAAGAATTTCTTTATGAATTCTTCTTTGAGAAAAAGAAACACATCTTACTCAATCCGAAAAAATTAAATAAGAATTCAAACCTTAAATTAAAATATTCAGAATCATATGAACAAAAGAACAGATTTGCAAAAAATATAATAAAAGGAATGTATAGATAAGTCTAGATCTCTCACATCTGCATATGAGAAATATGGATTTTTACATCTAAGTTACTAACAGGCAAAAATGCGAGAAAACTTTCAAATGGTGAGGGAAAAAAAAGAACATAGAGAGAGTGTGAAAAGATAAACTAAAATTGCCCGCAAATGAAATAGAAAAACGGCAGGCAAGTACAGAGAATAGAAACAAATATACAAAATTCAAAGACTTTTCTTGCAAAAAAAAGGTGTTGATTTGACACTAAATATATAGTTTTAGTTAAAATAGCTTTACATTTTGATGATGATCAGTGAATGACAGAATATTCAATTCATTATGCTTTGGAAAATACAATTCATATGACAAGAAGCAAGAAGTTACCATTAAAAAATAGTTTATTCTCAGGGAAGACTTTTTTTGAGAAGATTTCTCTTAAATTATTCATGTAACCTAAGTTCTTTTTGAGTTTATTATATTGATATACAAAACCGAACCACATATCAATTTTTCATTTTAAAAAAATGAAACCAAGTTTATTAAATAAAAACCCAAAGCAAAATAGATCGAATGACATCAGATGGATTCAATTTTGGTTTATTTTCTCAGCCTTAATGGGAACCAGCTCCTTTTCATTCTATGTGGCCTAGCTACTGATGCTGTTACACAAGCTTTGGATGATAGGCACATGGAATCTTGCCTTTTAGCAGCTAGCACAATGTCAGTAGCTAGTTTTGTTTTGCACTGTAACTAACCACATGTTCAAATCACTTCTGTAGATTGACAGACAATGCTGACGCAACTGCCGTCTAGAGCCCAATTTAGTAGGTTCTTTCAAAATTTGACCAATAGTATTTCATTTACATGTATTCTTACAGGAATAAACAACAAATATATATGCACAAGATAAATATTTTTTTATAAATACCTTTCCTACACAAAGTCGCAACCAAAAGTATCAAGTAGAATTGCGTAACACTTAACTTTAACCATATTAATTTCTATGCAAAGGTAAATTTCTACCATGGAATTTCTAACTGCCACAAGCAAGCGTACACTCAGTATACCAGCTCAAATTTCAAATGCTATGGAAATTTTCAGCTTGCTATGCTAGTTTAAGCACATTTAGGAGATAACATACAGAATGAAACATAAACCAAACAAGTCAAGAAAAAAAATGGCAATGAAAAGTGTCACAGCAATAAAAGACACAATAATTACCATATACAATGATTGTGCACAGAAATGTCATTAAGTGAATTCATTAAAACTAAGAACAGGAAAAAGAAACAAACATACCAGTATTGGAAATCCAACCACAATCGCCCCAGCAGCACTGACAACAACAGCCAAAGAAGTGAAGGCCAAAGAGCTAAATGCATCAGATATCATTCCCAGAGCATAAGAACCAGCTCCGGCAGCCCCTCCAAGCATGGTAGTGGTCACAAGAAGATAATTTAAGGGTGGTGGCACCTGAATGTACCTCCCAAATGAACGCAACACAACTCTAATCTCAAGGCAAATCACAACAACAACCAATGCAATTGCGCCATTGACCAACTGTATGCTACGCAGCTGGTGGGCGTTTTTTGTGACCCACCACAACGCCCCTCTTGTTGAAGCATATAATTGGAATAAGAAAGGAACAAAGAAAAGAAGAAACAAATCACTGACAGAAGCAGCTGACGAGAAGATCAGCGAGTAATGTGAAGCGATGTGGAAAAGAAGCGGAAAAAACAATAAATTCAAAGTATGGAGACAACTCTCGAGAGGACCAAGAATCAAATTATCATAAGGAACTTCTCCACCGTGATACTTTACTTCTTGTTTGGTTTTAAAAGACGAAACTCTAGGAATCGCGAAAACCCAATAGAAAAGACAATTGAAAGACATTAGATAGTAAGAGGCATTGTTCATACCTACAGCGGAAATGGTAGCCCAAGTGAAGATTGAAGAAGCGGCAAAAGGGACACAGGCAAAGAGGAGCCGTTCCAAAGCTAGGACAATCGAAGGGTTTTCGATTTGAATCCACTTGAACTGAAGCGAAGCCCAGACGCCAATAAGGAAGTTGGTTTCGGCGCAGAGAGAGGCGGCGAGGATAGAGAGGAGAACGGAATTGAAGGAGTAGTAAAGAGACGCGCTGAAGAAGAAAGCGATCTGAGAGGCAAGGAGAGAGAACCAAATGCCAAAGAAAGCGCCGTATTTGAAGTTGAGCGAATCGATGATGTAAGCGATCATAAGGCCAAGGGTTAGGGTTGCAACGACGGGAGTCCCGCCAAGGTCGAGGAGGAAAGCGGCGCATGGGACTAGAGCGATGACGAGACGGGCGTTGTAGGCATAAGAGGAAGGAGAGAAGCGGGAGTTCTTGAGAGATCGAGAGGAAGAAGGGGAGGATAAGTTGGGGTTAGGGGTGGGGCCGCGTTCAGAGGAAGAGTAAGAGGAAGAAGCGTTGTTGAAGGAAGAGAAAGAAGGGGCGCTTATCGACGATGAGATGTACGGCCGGAAGGAACGGGGTTGAAGCTCCGGCGGCATCATTTTCGCCGGAATTTGAGGGGAAAGATTGAGTGTACTCGGATGTAAGTATTAATTAAGAGTGGGCTGCGGAATCCACTATCAATTCTCAATTCTAAACCGGACTGGGATTTTCGGTTGTTAATAAAGGGGTGGAAAAATTAAGAACGGGAAGAGCATAAACCAATCCAAATTGCACCTTCGTCCTCAATTTATAGCAAAGATGGCAAATGATTTACCATCTTCCATCACTAGTCGTTAAGATTTCTTATTTATAATCCTATTAAAAATAATGTCAAATTAATTTAAAAATATGTTGGTTTTAATTTTTTTGAAAAAGTATATTTTTATTGAAAGGAAAAAAAACCAATTGAAATACTAGTTATACTTTTTTATTTAAAAAAAAATAGATTAGGAACCGTACTATATTTTTATATTTAAGTGTATATGAACAAAATCAAGTAGAAGGGAAGGTTCCAACCTTAAAATTTTAAGTTCTCGTTTAATATTACTTTTGACACATATTTTAAGATAATTATTTTTCACCATAAACATAATATTAAATAAGTAAAAAAATTTGAACTTCTACATTTAGAAGCATAGTTTGATAAGCTAAACAAAAAAGTCAGAAAAATAAAGTTTTTGCTGTTTGAAAATTAACTTTTGGATGAAATGATTTTATTATCTTCATATCTATAAATATTTTTTATTTTAATTTTTTTTTATATTTCAACTTCTTAAAACACATTTTCATATCAATACCAAACACTTAAAAATTCTTAATCTATAGTTTTTCACTATACTTTTTTTTGGGTAAAACCACTAGTATTCGAAAGCTCACTGAACTTCGTCCCAAGCTTTTTTCAACAGTAATGCTATGCTAGGTCTAAGTCTATTTAAGTAATTCTAGTAGAAGTTCGCGCTTCATTGTGAGTGGTAAACTTTATAAGTTAATAGAAAAATTACTTATGTTTATAAACATCATTCATACAAATACTTTGCAATCTAAGTATTCAAACATTAGGTACAAACTTCAAATAAAACAAAGAATTATGAAATCAAGGTTCACTTTATCCACCAAAAATAATATCATGTAAACCTACTTATATTCATAATTTGAATAATCATAATATTTTGGCATAAAAAAAAGAAAGTTGTTTTATACCCATATAGACATCTTGCTTGGTGTCTGGTTAGGTTATCATGAAAATCTAATAGAGCATTTTCCTAAAAAAAAATAAGGGAAAATGAGACATATCCTTCTCGAGCTGTTTGATCTTTTAGTCCTTAATGAAAGGTACATATGAAGAAATGATGATACAACTGCCACTTGAGCTCTAGACTAAAATTTTTCAATAAATTTCGATTTCATTAAGCACAGTTTGTCGAAGAGTTGGACAAAATTAGTCCAAAAAAGAATTTAAGATAAAGCATTCCACGTAAGAGTATCATTATTCCTCAATGTGTACCCTTCTATCAAAGACAAAGGGACCTAGCTATAATTGTACATTTTATTTCCTATTATTCTCTTTTCACTCCAAGTCACGCAAAAGTCCACATCAAATCTTAAAATATCTCCATAAGAATCCTGAAAAACCAATTTAACCAATCGCTGGCCAAGAGATCTATCATTACGAAATTTAGAGGAATTGAGAACGATTAGTATTTATCTTCAAAAGATGAAAATAATCCTTAAACATTATAGGGATTAAAAATCATTCGTAATAGTCATCCTCTAAAACTGTTTTTAAAAAGTTTTAGGAATAAACATGTATAAATAATCCTCAAAATTAGGGACAACATTCATCCAATATTATTAAATTCAAGGTACAGAGAACAATTTTCTTATTATCTTTGCAGGCACTTGGTTTTATACAAGTCCTCTAATTATCATTTCCTGACTTTTATGAATTGACTAGTATTTTTTAAGTCTAGATCTTCTCAAATGAAGTGTTAACAATTCTAACATAGGTTTTGCGATGATTTTAAGGGTTAATTTATTAGAAAAAAGGCATTTGTGCATATTTGACCTATTTATGGGAAATGCCAAATTTAGAAAACCAAAACCCAAGTTTCAAAAATCTAAGTATGTTGAAAGTTGACTAGTTTGCACCTTTTGAAAAAGATAAAATAGTTATCGAAGACATTTGGAGTAAAGAAAGGTTTGGTTTAAAGGTCAAATAAAAAATTCAAGAATCAATTATAGGCAAAGTCAATAGTTGTCAACTCAAAATAATGATTGGACCAAGAAGGGGTGAATTGGTTTTTTAAGTTTGATCACAAATTTACCTTTTACAAAAAATTGAGATAAATTGAAATTAAAAAGGGGAGCTAAAGGTAAGAGAAACAAAAAATTAATATATATAGATTTGGTCCTTGGACTTAGAGACTATGTCCTCTCTTTTTAGCACTTTCTTGCCGAGGTGATTCCTATAATTCACTAATGAAATTGTTAGTTTTGAGGCTAAGGTATAACCTAACAACTCTATCTTTTGAGGCTTAGATAGAACCTTTCGACCCCCTTAAGAATTCTACTCTAAAGTTTCAAATGCTTTCACTCAATTTTCACATAACCATTTTATGATATGAATGAAATGTTTGCAAATAGTTAGAACCTCTAGTAGATGGGTGTTACTAGAATTTAATTATAGAAAGTACGAGATACAAATAAACTTGAAGAGTACAAATTGAATATAAGAAAATGAAGAATTTGAAGACTTTGAGCTTTTGTTGTTCAATGCTTGATTAATCTTGGTATCTTTTGTGTTTTTAGTTGTTAGAAACCTCTATTTAATGCTTGGAATTGATTTATAGACGTTGA
>JBBYHO010050891.1:13885-49834 GCA_038382025.1 Adansonia gregorii
ATGAGGTTGGTGGAGAACCTTTGTGGCCTTTATAAATGCTTGTTTCCATTTAGACCTAAACTGTTTTATCGATATAATACTAAGAGTATCAATACATGAATTAAAAATGTGATTGTTACAAGTGATTGTATTGATACATCAAGGTTGAATATCAATACTCATCATGTTGTATCGATACAGAGCTACTTGTATTGATACATTTAAGAATTTCAGACAAACCTTAGCTATTGCCCAGTGATGTATGGATGCCTATAGGGTGAGTATCGATACTCATTATAATGTATCAAACCATAGTGATGTATATTGATACATTTAAGGTTTTTAAGCATAGAATCAATACATTGATGTATTGTGTCGATACATGAATTGAAAATCCTTGGTAAAATGATTTTTCTTAGCTTGAATTTGACTTAAAACATATCTAAAAAATATTCTAAGTATTTATATGCATTTGAACATATATTTTGGAGAAAATCAGATGTAAAAATTAACTTAGTATTTTTTTTCAAAATATTTATAAATTTAAACCAAGGAAAATACTAAGTTGGAATAATTCAGTGCAAGTTAATTTAGCTTAGGTTATTGTCATATCAAAATCGAGATAATTCAAAGCTAACAATCTCTCACTTTTTGATATAACAAAACTTAAAATAAATTTGCTTGTTAATATGTCCCCCTAAATTATTTATAGATTTGGCAAAATGTTAGCATTTCTCCCTTTTTTTGTTATATCAAAACACAAGAAAGATTGAATCAAAGCAATGGAGAAAATGCAATCATAATGTGCACAATCAAGGATAATTTATTGAGAATAAAGTGCTAAATATATCCAACAAAATAGTCAAAAGATGTCCAATGAAATGAAATGATTTTGAAAAACATAAAGTCCTAAAAACTTAAGAGTGATCCTAAAACGAGCCTAATATGACTAAGTATCATTGGTTGAAGAATCCTCGGTGGTTGGAGAAGTATGCGAAAGAGCATGGGGAAAGGCAACCGAAAAGATATGAAACTGCCCGATCAATGCGCAGTGACTATGCTCTAGATTAGAAAGGCGAGCATCGATATAATTAAAACACTAATGCCAAGAATCAAACTGCCATTCCTATGCATCAAGATGGCCTATATTGGGATTATACATAATTTGGACGTCCATAGGCATGGATGATGAGGTGTTGGGAGCCAAGGGTGGAAGACGCACAAAATGCTCCATATTATCACTATCATGGTGCAACAACATGGCCCAAGTATGAATCTTGACCAACCTAACTTAAAAATAACGAGTATACCCCTTGTTTCTATATATATATATATTATCTATATATCATTATTTTTTATTTAGGGTTATATCATTATTACTTTTCTTAGCACTTCATTTTTGTGCCTAGGGACTTAATTGTTGAGATGAATCGCTCACTCAACTTAACTCTGAATAGTCGTTACAAAACAACTATTTATTTTGGAGTCGCCACCAATCTTATTTTAGCTAGGAGAGATTGGACACCTGCTGGAATTCGCATTTCAAGGGTTATGAAACCCATTAAAACAAATTTCAAGGTCTGTGCTTATACCAGAGATTGCTTAAAAAGGTCCAAGAGTTTGTTACAATCACAAGTAAGGATCAACTTTCTTTGATGCCCGGCAATTGGTACCTTATTAATCCTATTTAGCTTAAATTTTGATATTTATTTAGTTTCAATATTTGATATTTAATTATAATTCCCGCAATATTTTATTAAAGAAATTTGTTATTCTGAGAAAGTCGGGTTTTAATGCTTTTGGAAATCACATAATTATTCGTACCCTCTCGAGGAACTAAGTGGACAGAATTCTCTATCATATCCCGTTGGAGAACCATGCGAAATATGAAAGGTTTTATTTTTTTAAAATTGAAAAATCTCGACTCCCTATTTGAAAAAGGATATCTCGCTATTAAAATAATCCGTAAAATTTCTTACATATTTTGGTAGGAATCCTACGTATTAATTAATTAGGAAGCATTGATTTATTTATAAAAATAATTTTATTATTAAAAAATACGGACTCTATGACTTAAAAATGACCTAATATTATGAACATATTCTTAATGTGTACTTTTGACATCAAAGTATCCTAGTACTCATATAGGATATGGTTCTAATACAAAATTATGAAAATACCCCTAAGATATACCTTGTGCATGAAAGTATCTCGGTAACCTCTAAATGACTCGAAAATGATTGAAAAGGGCAAACTTATCCTAAATATTCATTTCAGCCTTAAAAGCAGCCTAATGCTTCTCTAAAACTATACTCAAAGAAAATTACAAAAATGCCTTTAGGATATACCTTCGACATAAAAGTATCCTGTTAACCTTAATGGACCTTAAAATGATCTAGGAAAGCTAAACTAATCCTAAAAATTCACCTTCAACATAAAAGCATCTCGAAAAAAATTACCAAAATACCCTTAGGGTATATCTTTAATGCGAAAGTATTTTGGTAACCTTAACGAGCGCTAAAATGATGAGAACTGGATGAACCAATCCTAAATATGCACATTTGGCATAAAAACACCCCAGTTACTATCTAGGACTTGGTTTTAGGAAAATTACCAAAATGCTTCTAGGGTATACTTTCAATGTGAAAGTATCCTGGTACCCTAATGGACATGAAAATAATGCAAAGTAGATGACTTTAGTCTAAATGGAAAAGCTAAAAGTTTAAGTTTGACTTAAAATGCAAAATTTACAATTAAACCTCTAAATTTTAAAAAATTACATTTTGTATCCTTTAGGACTGAACAAATATGAAAAGTTTTGAAAATTTTTATATCCCTACGAAAGGCCATAAAATTAATAGAAATCTTTAAAATTGGTAAAATGTCTATTTTTCCCTTAAAAACTACAATTTGCTATTTGGTCTCTAAACGTTTTAATTTTTGCATTTTGGTCCCTAAATGTACAAAATATCATAGCATATCACAAACATATAAAAAATACATATGAAAAACACAGCATATACATCCCCAAGGTTTGGCCAACACCTTGGTCTTGAGACAAATTTTTGATTATTCGCAAACTAGTCCTTTAACTTCCTAAATTTGCATTTTGATTATTATATGGAAATTATCACATAAAAAATCATCAAACTAGTAAAGAATCAACACGAAAATCATGGTAACAATATGCAAGAAGGTTTGGCCAAGTATTTTTAGCCATAAAACATTAATTTTCATATTTTTTAATTTAGCCCTTAAATTTTTTAAAATTATAAAATGGCCCCTAAAATGTTAAGATCACTTAAAACATGTTCAAAAACACACAAATTCATTTTTCTAACAACCTATGAAGCTCTCGACCAAACCAAAAATGGCATAAAAAAGTTTATGTATTTTATGATTTAATCCCTAAAATTTCTAATATTTACAAAATAGGCTAAAAAACATGAAATCAAGAGAACAATAAGTACAATATCATCATTACCAATTCATATCAAATTTAGCCAAGGAAAGAAATAAAAATGCATCAATATTTTGTAACACAAAATCATGAATATAAACATGAATAAATATCATCAAGTTTAAATACAAAAATAAAATGACAAAAAATGAATATATAAATAAGTAGATCAATATATTAACATGAAAATATTAAGGATAACAGTATGACCATAAAACATATACATTGAACAAAATTAATATCTCATCAAAAACAACAATATTTCAAAAAAAAATCACACTTTAACTAAAAAAATTAAATATATCAATAAATATATAAGAAATTGATCATTTTCAATATGTTAGCCTTTCAACATGGATAAAATCCATGAGCTTAACATGATTTTGACTCATATTAAAGAAGAAAAATGAGAGATGTTAGCAAAAATTGCAAAATTTCTAGATGAAATTACCTTGAAAAGCTTTTAAACTTAAAATTTCTTGAAAATTTCTATGAAAAATGGTTAAATTTGAATATGGAAAGCTTTTTGTTTGAGAGAATTTTTGTCTTTTATTTCTTTCAAGGAGGGGACAATAAGAATGGTTTTTGAATCCCTTTTGTCGTGAGGTTCCATCTAAAATCTCTAGGAATTTTCTTTCATTTATTACATGTCATAATTTCTTAATTTTTGATTTTTTGATTTGATTTGTTGGAGATATGAATTGATTTTTGACAAATTAATTAGATTTAAATTTATGACTCTCGTCTCCTTATAAGTGACATAATTGATTCCTATAGATATTTTTAGTGATATTTCTATATAATATGTAAAATTACATTGTAAAAATTAACTGTAAAAACTAAATTGTAAAAATTAAAAATTATAATTTTAAAATAAAATTTCATATAATCAATTTAATTCAATTTTTTATAATAAAAATAATTTTTTATGTACATGGAAAACATTAAAATAGCAAACTTGCAAAATTTTACGAGAAAAAACATTTACCAAGAAAAATTATTACATGTAAAAAAATGTAAAATTCATAAAATAAATTTAATTTGAAAAAATAATTTAATGTAAATTAAACAGTAATATTTAAAGAATTTTAAAAATTATAATCTAAAAAAAAACTATCAAAAAAATTTACGGAGTAGAACAATCTGCATCTCAATAACAGGAAAAATTCTAAAACTCATTAAATAAATGGAATTTTTCAGGAATGATTTAATATGAATTAAATAATAATATTTAAAGAATTTTAGAAATTATAAAATAAGAAAAATCTTTCTAAAAAATTACGGAGTAGAAAACTTCGCATTTCGAAAACAGTAGAATTTCGAAAGAAAAATGCAAAACTAATAAAATGAAAGGAATTTTCCTAAACTGATTTAATATAAATTAAATAATAATATTTAAAGAATTTGAAAAATTATAAACTAGGAATAATCTTCTCAAAAAAATTTACGAAGTAGAAAACTTCGTAATTTGAAAATAGAAAAGACATGTGAAACTTTTAAAATAAAGTAAATTTTGAAAAAACTGACTTAAAAGTAATTAAATACAAATTTTTAAGGAACTTTGAAGATGAAAACTTGAGAAATTCCATAAAACAATTTTACAGATGAATAAAAGCTTGTATTTTCAAATCGAGAAAATTTCAAAGAATACATTTATATAAAATGAATTAAATAAGATATATCATCCTAGATATTAATTTAAAATTCAAAATCTGAAATAATTTTGCATGAAAAATTTTTGTAGTATAAAACTCTCCATATTGTAAAAAATTCAAAATTAGTTACAAAAATGGACAACTTGACTCCCTGTAGTATAAAATGCCAATATAAATTTTTCCTTGAATATTTCAAAATTTTCAGAGTACATATTGGCATAAATATCATTCAGGTATCAGTATAATTATACGATAGTTCACTTCTTAAGTTTAATGAAAAATTCTCTAAAAATTCTTAAAAATAGGAAATTTGACCATGATGTTGTCCGTGTAAACAAAGTTTTAAAATTTTAATAGGAAAACATAAAAAAAGATTTTTCTTTTAAATATTCGTTCTGCACATTTAAAATTAGAGATCCAAGTGTGATTCTTCTTTTTTTTCCACATAACCTTATGACCATTTAACTTTGAATAAAAAGGAAAGATCATTCCCAATGAGGGTTGCTGTTAAGTTCTTAATCTCGGATATTCAAGATTATAAAAAAAGACCAAATGAAATTATGTGTCTATAGTCACTCTTCTTTGACTATTGCTAAGAATTGGGAATAAGACAAAGACTAAATAGACATGATTTCGTTTGGTTCGTTAAGATGTGTGAAAAATAATTAAAACTAATAATAAGCATAAAAACTAATTAGTCCAAAAGAAAAACCTTGACTTAAAACGATAACTAGGGTAAAACTTAAGTTAAAGGGGTTGACTGAGGTAAAATCAAAAGTCAAAAAGGATAAAAGGTTGACCAGGACAAAACAAATAAGTCAGTAGGAATATAAAGCTGACAAGTTAATAGGGATAAAGGTTAATCGGGACAAAATCAATAAGTCAACAAGGATAAACGTGGTTGACTAGGACAAAGCTAATAAGTCAATAGGGATAAAAGGGTTGACTAAGATAAAGCCAACAAGTCAACATTGGTAAAAGGTTAACCAGGATGAAACTAACAAGTCAACAAGGATAAATAAGGTTGACTAGGACAAAGCTGATAAGTCAATAAGGATAAAAGGGTTGATTGGGATGAAGCCGACAAGTCAACAAGGAAAAAAGATTGATCGGGACAAAGACGATAAGTTAGTAAGGATAAATAAGGTTCATGGGGACAAAGTCGAGAAGTCAACAAGTAAAAAAGGTTGACTAGATAAAGCTGACAAGTCAACAAGGATGAAATGTAGACCAAGATAAAATTGACAAGTCAATCGGGATGAAAGGGTTAATTGAGATAAAGATGACAAGTCAATAGGGATAAAATGGTTGACTAGGACAAAGTTGACAAGTCAACAGGGATAGAAGGATTGGTGACATTTAATGCTTGGTCAATCTAACAAGATAAAGGACTTACCCTTTGATTTTAAGGACATAAGCGTGATTGTTACTTTCTTTCCACATCACATTTAACCTTTCCTATAAATTAATGAATGCAAATGCATGCCTAATGTAGATGATGAATTCTCATGATTTCTCTATATAACCTATAAATTTTATAATTATCCATAATCTTTGATCCAGTCTATTTTGACATTTTAGGATATTTTCAGAAAATGTTCTTCTTTTGGCGAAGAAAATTAGTGCTTGAGCCTTGACTCAAAAGTACACTCAAGAGATGAACCTATTCAATTACTCAAAGTCAAAGGCATTTTCAAAAATGTTATGCGAAAAATTATCTTTCTTCAATGAAAGAAAGAAGATCGATGTTGCTTGAGTCTAGAGCTTCATCTAATTGAATAAGCCAAATAAGATTGATAATGTTGGCATTTGAAACTTTTTGTCAAGAATTTATTTTTTTTTATAAAAAATGTACTTGAATTAGGGCTACCTAAATTCCCTTTTCTTTAATGATATCAATTGATTTCTTGCCCTTCCTAACATGGTTGAAGAAGTAAAACAGTGACTAAAGTCCCTATTATGTTAGTCTTTAATCCAAAGTAATGCAAAGGAGTCTTTTATGTTATTTATTTGTAAGATGTCAATCATCATTTATCAGAAGCATATGCAGATAAAAAAAAAGGTATGACAAAGCTAAAAATGATAAAGGTACCAAAGAAGGTAACAAAAGCCTGAATAAAAGAGTGAAAAGTGTATGCATAAAGAAGTGTAGATACATTCCAATAAAAGGAAGGAAATAAATTATTAGGTTTTTTTAATAAAAGTATATACAAAATATAGGACAAAATGGGTGTTATCCAGATGGTTGGAATCTCTCATTCAAATCTTTAAAAGCTTTTCTTGATCAAAACACTACTCTTTCATGGATCAATCTCTTGGAAGATGTCTTTGATTGCATGATGCTTTCTTTTTCAATCTTGAGTTTTTAACAAATTTCACTTTATAATCATCATTCTGCCTGAGTTGCCCTTTTTGGGTTTTTAACTAAGGCCTCTCATTTTTAACTTTTTATATTTTTTCTATTTTTATTTTGTTTTTTTCTTTTCTTTCTTTTCTTTTTAAACATACTACTTCTTTATGTTATGCATTGACAGGATTGGCTAAAATATGCCCATCCATTTTTGTTAGAATTAATGCTCCATCAGAATTTTTTTTAAAACCAAATAAGGTTCTTTCCAATTTAGAGCTTATTTACTGCGTGAATCTCTTTAGCCTAGAAAGATTTTCTTTAATACTAGTTCCCTTTCATTAAATTGCCTTGGACGGAGCTTCTTATCATGAGCTTTCATCATTTTTTTGTTACATTCGCCCATGATGAATTGCTCACAGTCTTTTCTTTTTGATAAAATTCAATTGTTCATACCGATCTCGGACCCACTCAGCTTCCTCTATTTTAGTCTCCATCAATACTCGGAGGAAGAAAATTTTGACGTCAATTGGTAAAATAGCTTTTGTGCCATATACCAGCAAATAAGGGGTTGCCCTAGTAAAGGTCAGCGCTGAAGTTCTATATGCTAAAAGTGCAAAAAAAAGCTTTTTATGCCAATCCTTATAGGTCCCACTATCTTAGCCATAATCTTCTTAATATTTTTATTGGCTGCTTCTACTACTCCATTCATCATCAGACGGTATGTTGCTGAATTATGATGAGAAATCTTGAGTTGGGTACATACCTTCGTTATCAAGTTCTTATTCAAGTTAGAGGCATTGTTATTTATGATCCTCTCGATATTCTAAAATGATAAATAATATTAGTCTTCAGGAATTTAATCACAGTTGACTTTGTCACATTTGTGTAAGAAGTCGCTTTAACCCATTTGGTGAAATAGTCTATAGCCACCAAAAGGAAACGATGATGATTTGAAGCTATAGGGGTAATTAGTCCAATAACATCCATTCCCTGTATAGAAAAGGGCCATAGAGCATTTATGACTTGTAATGGTAAAGTCAGGGCATGAATCTTATCTACATAAATTTGAGATTCATGACATCTTTGAGCATACTTAATACAGTCTCCCTCTATAGTCATCCAAAAGTGACCTAACCTCATAATTTATCTTGCCATTTTATGCCAATTGGCATGAATCCCACAATCTCCTTTGTGTACTTCTTCCAAAATTCTTTGTGCTTTAAGAGCATATATGTATCTTAATAGTGTCTGATCATAGTGTCTTTTATAAAGAATTTCACCATCCATAGCAAAAGCTCCTTGCTAACTATTTCAAGGTTTTCTTGTCATTTTTAAAGGAATTTTCGGATATCATCGATTCTTAAGGTACCCTCTAATATCATAACACCATGGACAGCCATTCGGTTCAGCTTCAACATTAGAACAATACGCGAGAGACTCATGTAAACTCATCTGAATATAGATTGCTTTTTCATTTTCATTCACCTTAAACATCAAGGTAAGAGTGGCAAAAGCATCTGCCATCTGATTCTCAACTTGAGGCAAGTGAACAAAATCCACCTTTTCAAACTCTTGTAACAATTCAAAAATCAACTTTTTATATTGGGCCATCCTTAAATTTTGAGTTTTCCATTCCCCTCGTAACTGATAAATCACCAAGGCTAAATCCCCATAGACTTTCAATATTGGCGTATTTCTCTCAATGGCTGCACAAAGTCCCATAAGACATGCTTCATATTCTGCCATATTATTTATGCAATCAAAATATAATTTAACGGTAAAAAGATAATAATCTTCTTAAAGAGATATAAGAATTGCTCTAATTTTGTGCCCAAAACATTTAAGGCACCATTAAAATACATTTTCCATTCTACTTTCTCTACCTGGTCATCTTCTTCTTCAATAGAAACATTCATTAAATCTTCATCAGGAAAATCAAAATCTAGTGGCTGATAATCATTAAAAGCCTGACTTGCCAGGAATTTAGCAATGGCACTTTCTTTGATAGCTTTTTGGCTCACATAAACCATATCATATTTTGATAATAACACTTTCCATCCCGCTAGACAATGTTGGAGCTTCAAAAAGATACTTGATTGGATCTATTTTGGTCATCAACCAAGTAGTATGATATAGCATATATTGCTTAAGCCTTTTTGCAGTTCAAACTAGGGTAGAAAATATTTTCTTGATTTAGGAATAATTTACCTTATAGTCCAAAAACTTCTTTCTGATGTAATAGATTACCTTCTTTTTCTTACGAGTCTTATCATGTTACCCCAGCACATATACTATCGACCTTTCAAACACTAAAAAATACAATATGAGGGGCCATTTTAAAATTTAGGGATACATAAATAAGAAGATTTACTAAATATTGTTTCGCCTTTTCGAATGCTATTTGACAATCTTCATCCTATTCCCCCGGGTTATGTTTTTGAAGAAGTTAAAAGATTGGATCACATTTGTCCGTAAGTTAAAAAATGAAACGGGCAATGTAATTCAACTTCCTAAGAAGGCTTCTTACTTCTTTTTGCATGCATGGAGGTGGTAGTTCTTAAATGGCTATAATCTTATCAGGATCAACCTCAATCCCTCTTTTCTCTTATAATGAAATCCAATAGCTTCCCTAATCTTGCACCAAAAGTACATTTTGTCAGATTTAACTTTAGCCTATATTTTTTTAGCCTTTTAAACAATTTTCGCAAATCGACTCCGTGCCTTTCTTCCTGAGGAAACTTGGAAATCATGTCATCAACATACGCCTCAATTTCTTTATGCGTCATGTCATGAAATAAAGTGACCATTGCCCTTTGGTAAGTTGCCCCTGCATTTTTTAACCCAAATGGCATCATTCTATAACAAAAAGTGCCCTACATAGTGATAAAAGTTATCTTTTCCATGTCTTCAGGGGCGCTTCTAATGTGATAGCTTGAAAATCCATCCATGAAGAAAAAGACAATTCTTTATGATGTTATTGACTAATATATCATTATAAAGGAGAGAAAAATTATCTTTTGGGCTTGTTCAATTTAAATCCTTATAGTCTACACACATTCTAACTTTCCTAACTTTTATAGGAACTGGGATAATATTAGCAATCCATTCTGGATACTTTGAGAATTTTATAAATCTAGCATCATATTGTTTCTTCACCTCCTTCTTAATTTTCAATAGCATTTCAGGCTTCATCCTTCTCAATTTCTGCTGAACCAGCTTGTATTCTGGTTTTAGAGGTAACTTATGGACTGCTATTTTCGGGTCTAAACTTGACATATCTTGATATAACCATGCAAAAACATCATGGAATTCTTGGAGCAAACTTATCAATTTTACTTTAGTTATGGCCATGATAACAGCTTCAACTCTAACTTCTTTTCTATCATCCTCATCACTCAAGTTCATCACCTCTGTGCACTTTTCATGAGGCATTATTTGTTTATCCTCCTATTCAAGTAATTTCTACAAGTCGGGTGGCAAAATGCAATAATTGAAATCTTTTTCGAGATCATCCTTGTTTGAGTAAATAGATATTTCAAAATTGACTTTCGAATTCTTAAAGAGATCATCTTTTTCTTTTTGGTCCAAAGATTTGTAAAAGCAAATAAAGCAAAAATGGGCAAATAGGAAGATATGGGATGATTCATAAATGAGCATATGAAAGAGAAAAGAGTGTAAGAGGAAAAAGAGAATGTAGATGTAAGAGAAACCTAATACATACAAAAAATTCATGTATTTCATTTCTAAAAATAATGATATGACAAGCTTGTGCCCTTTACAAAAAGATCCTCATATGTTTTGGGCCAAAACTAATGAGATGAGTTCTTGGAATTACTTTGGATTATTCCTTGACACTATAGTTCTTTTAGTAACAGTCTAATTTGTCTAGACATATTTTGTAGGGCAGGGACGGATTCCATAATCATTTTTTAGCTCTTCATCATCTGATTTGATTGCATTCACTTAAAAATTCACAGGACTCAAAATGATCATCATCATATCATCATTTGCTTCTTTTCCTTAAGCAGCAGAATTTATGGTCCCACCATAGCAAATAGTTTCTTTCAAAAAAAGATATGAAATTAAATCCTAACTCAAATTCTTCCCTATAGCTTGCTTCCTTATTTTCCTTTTTAAGTTGCTTCCAAGGTTGTAACCTAATCCATATCGATATCTTTTACCAATCACTAGAATAGATCAACTATCCCTCATAAATGCTTGTCGAGGCCTTTTCCTACTCGAACACCTTTTCCCACCATGAGCTTCAAACCCATAAGAGTGTTTTTAAAAAATCAGGGCATCGAAAGTAGGGATACTTCAGCAACAAAAGTAGCATTAACAAACTCAAATGCCCTAAATGAGCATTATTGTGCATCAGTATTCATTTTAATGTAAGGAGGCTCAGTTGAAGTCATAGCTATTATGTCTTCTTCACTTGATATGCTGACCAATTTGTCATCAATTATAAACTTGACTTTTTGATGAAGGGAAGATGGTACAGCACTGGTTAATTGTATCCAACGTCATCCCAAAAAATAGTTATACACAGGGGAAATATCTAATACATGAAATTCAACATCAAAAGGGCACGGGCCAATCATTAAGGGTACTAAAATACTTCGTTTAATCTCTATTTTAGTCCTATTAAAAGCTTTGACCACTATTGGATATGCTTGAGCTGAATATCATCTACTGGTAACCTAAACAACGTAACCTAAAGCACGACATTGAGAGCTGAACCATTATTGATAAGCACTTTAAGCATTATAGTCCCATTGTAATTAGTAGTTATATGCAGAGCTCTTATGAAAGTCATCCCACCTAGGGGAATTTTATTGTTGCTGAAGCAGATAAAATTATCAGTAATGATGTCATTTAGTAGACGGTCAAGCTTGTTAACTAAAATGTCTTATGGGACATAAGCTTGATTAAGCACTTTTAATAATGTATTTTGATGAGTTTCTAAGCTAAGCAATAATGCCAACATAGGAATTTATTGTTGGCTGCTACTTTAATTGGTCCATCATGCTGCACTCATTATGCTTTATGAATTTCAAAAATTTACCAGCATCTTTTTCCTCAATCGGTTCTTGAATTTTGACAAGACTGTCTTCAACAGTTATTACTTTTCCAAACCCTTACCCTTTTGTTTTTGGCTTAGCAGCAGCTTTATTACTTTTTAGGTTATAAACTCATCCACTTCAAGTTATATGGCTGACTCCAGTGATATCAATAGCTAAACAATTAACTTGCCAAATCTTTTGAAGTTCTCACTCCAGCAACATATCTCCAGGGTACTTGTTTGTTGTCTTTATACAGAAAAGGTGTCGGATTTTGAATGATAAGCTTTGGAACATTCTCATTCTTGGGAGACATGGTTTTTGGTCAATTATAGTAAATGACCAACGGATAACCCACCCCATAAGGTAATTTGGATAACCCTTCATTAGCCATTTTAACTGACTTTTCTTTATGTTGAGGGGTTTCTGAATAAAATTCAACTTCACCATTATCCAGCAGTTCCTAAACTAAGGTAAAAAAATTTGAATAATTTTATAGACTGTGCCCATCAACAGCATGAAACTTGCAAAAGTTTGGTCTTGGATTTGATTGGTAGCTCATATATTTATGATTTTGACTAAAGATTCTTCCTTTAGTTAGATTCAGGATGATTGGGTAAAGGGTTTATCACTATATTAGGTCCCAGGGTTGTATCAAATTTGAAAGCTCCTCTTTCCAAAAGACGATAGACCTTATTTTTAAAAGCAGTATAATTTTTAATTAGATAGCCAGCTACTACAAGGTATTCACAGTAGGCATTTAGGTCACACCAAGCTAAGTCACCCTCGTATGGTTTTGCAAATAGAAGATCTACTAGTCGAGCCTCCAAAAGCTTATCAAATATTTCTTTGTAGGAATAAGGAAGTGGCTCATGACAAGATCTTTGCTGGTTATTTCTTTGGGCAGGTTGATTTGGATTGGTTTGTGTTTGGTTTTAAGGATTCTGGGTAGTATTTTGTAATATGGGTGAGGTAAAAGGTCAGGGTGTATTCAGAGATAGGGTATTCTAGGGTTGCTAACTTTGTTCTTGATAGAAAAGACGAGATTCTTGGCAAAAAGGTTGACTTACATTGTTGGCAGATGAAGTTTTTTTTTTTCTTCTTAGGAGGTCTAGCTTTTTTTACAATAGAGGATTCATCTGTTGTAATTTTTCATGCTTTTATGGCAACTTCAATCATTTCTCCAGAAATAACAAAATTAGAGAAATTTTTGGTTACATTCCCTTCCAGCTTATCATAGTAAGAAGGATGTAAGGTGCCTAAAAACAACATGGTGGTTTTTTCTCGATTAAAGATGGTGGACTTGAGATGCCACATCTCTCCATCTTTGAGCATACTCTTCAAAAGACTCAGTAGGCTTTTTCTCCATATTTTGAAGGGTTAACCTATCAGGAACCTATTCAACCATTTGCTTATATTATTGCAAGAATGTATTAGCTAAATTTGACCAGAATTGAATTTGACTAATAGTTAAACTGTTATACCAATTTAATGCCGACCTAGTTAAACTTTCCTAAAGCAAGTGAATGATAAGCTTGTCATTGTGCGAATAGCCTGCCATCTTTTAAATAAACATCTTGATGTAAGCTTATGGAGAAGTGGTGCCCTCGTTGTTTTCAAATTCGTGCATTTTAAACCTTTGTGCCAAATTAAATCAAAAACCAAACTAAGATCATTAACATTTATGCTAGTGCAAAGTTTATCTTTTTCTATGGCTTTTAACCTTCCTTCTAAAAGATACAATTTTTCTTTCTTGATCTCTACTTTAGTTTTGGCCTTTTGTCATTGTCATTCTACATCTTTAATACTTGCAGGAATTATTGTCTTTTGTCATGCAGTTCTAGTATCAACTCCCTATGAGTGAGCATCGGGATTAATAACAATCATTAGAGGTGGTGTAGCTTGGGGGTATTTTGCTACATAGTTGGCATATTCTGGGTTTGAGTTTCTTGTACAAGTGCTTGTTGTGTCTCAGGTTAGACCCCCTAGATGAGCCAACAAAAGTAAAACAATTTTAGGTAAGTGCGCTGACTCTTTTACGAATAGTAATTCCATCAACCTCTTGATTTGGGCTTACATTTCTTCTTACCTTTCGATCATATTCTCTTGCGATTGATGTTGGCTTTCTTTAAGTCTTTCCAATTTTGCCGACTTATCCTCTGGCATTTTCTTCACTCTGAATCTACTGTAATAATAGCAATGACTAAGTTGTTGTTCAGTACATCTCTCTTGATTAGCAATGTTTAAGACCTTGAAAAAAGAATTCCAAATTTTATTAACTTATGAATTTATTAATGAATGAATGAATGAATGAATGTGTACATGTATGTTAATGATAGAAATGCATGATATGAATATATAAATGCATTTATAAGAGCAATTACTTTAATAAAAGATTTCAAAATCATAAATTTCCATTAACTTTGCAAAATGTTACACGTTGTTTATCATGTTTGGATTACATTCAAAGAAAATTCTAATCTAGTCATGTTGCTGCTTTGCTTGTTCTTGAAACATAAGTATAATAGGACCAAATTCGCCAACTAGGTTAATTTGACTTTTCAAAACATGGATTTTCTCTAGCATATATCTTGCTTGAATGACCACTGAGTGAGGTAATCAATGTAGAATTGCCAACCCAAAAAGTTGGCTTTCCATCTATTAGACTCATTCTTGACCCAATATAACTTATTATCCCAAGATATGTTTGTTTCTTGATAAGCTTGTACCCAGGCATCAAAGTCATTTTATTATTAAAGCAAAGTATACCTATTTCCTCAACAGTCATAGTAAGAATTTCCCTTTCCTGGGTTAATTTGGCCATTTTTTCTCGTTCTGCACCCACAGTAATCCTGAACTACTCATTCTTTTCTATAGATCTCCTTAATCGAGCGTGGACGTTTATGCTCATTCATTTCCTGTGCTTTTTTCTCCCGTTCAAAAGTGGCTACTTTGGCTTTTCCTTCTAAGGCCCTAGTTTTCCACACTCCCAGCTCTTTGTGAAGTTTATGCATCTCTTCTGACTTCTTCCTAGAAGATCTGCTTGAACTCCCAAATATGCTGGCAGGTTTTATCTTTTTATTTTGCTCGATCCAATCTTGTTTCATTAAGTTATATTGTTTTTCCATTTTCTTAACACCTTTTTCCTTAGCCTTCATTTTCATATTCAAGTACATAATTTCTTCTTGAAGAGCTTGGTTTTCTATTGCCAATCATTTTTTATCTCTTTTTGACTTCTTGCTTTATCAACTCCACTTCAGAAGGCATTGGATGTTGTGGTTGTATAGACACCCAAGGATTAAATCCATCAGTACTCAGGATTATTAAATTATATCCTTGAACACTTCTTCAGGCATCATACCCGGAGTAGTTTGATTCGTGTAAATGCTTATCCCTGATTCATACCTTTGTTTTTAATGTAAGGCCGTTGACTAAAGCGAACTCCTATAACCTTTTTTAGAATAGTCTAAATCTGTGTTAGCAAATCCAGCAGTCATAGGAATAAACTGCTATGACCTATACTATCGTCAGACCAAAAGTGATGTATATCCGATGGTTCCCCAAAAACTGAGCAAAGGTAGAAAAAGCAACTGACCATATCGGTATAGAAAAGGTTTAGATGTAAACTAAGGAGCTCGCAAAGTAATATTTGCAGGAGCCAAATTTTTCAATGTTTCCACCCATTGATTTTTTTAATCCTAAATTATGCCAATGCTTGATGAACTCTTGCAAAGAAACAAAATACGAAAAGTATGGCTTTACTTTAATAGCACCCTCATCCCAAAAATGGCTCTAAGCCTAAATGTATAATAATAACGCACTCCCAAAAAAATTGCCTAGGCTTATTTTTTGGTAGTTATTGAACGCTCGGATAATTTCGGCTAGAATAGTAGGTGTAGGATGCACATTCCTCTTTAATTGCTCAAAGAGATCTATTATGACTACTTCAATGTACCTGAGTATCTTTGGAAAAAGCACTAATCTGTAGATAGCCATGGCATAAGCATAAGGGCTTCCTCCCTATCTGAGTGTTCTCAAATGTTTTCCTTCAAAAACTGCTACAAGATCACATTTGTATTGGCTTTATGCTCAATATGGTATACTAACTGGGGTGGTAAATCAAAGATCTGTCCCAACTTCTTCTAGAGACTTGTCGGTTACGTTCTTTACAATAGATGGGTGTTGTCCTAAAAGCCCTAACCTAAGTACAAATGCAATCTCCTCTATTGTAGGTGTCATACAATGCTGACTAAATGAAAAACATCTGTAGGGAGGATCCAAAACTTAATCCAAGCACGAGCCCATTGTTTGTCTATGGTTATTATGAGGAGAAGGGCAATACATGTGTACTTTTTAATAAACTAAGCCTACCTCCCATTGCTCCAACTATCCCATATATCAGCTAAGTCTGTTAAATTATTCTATTGGGCAGCTAAATTTGTAATCTTCAGTAATTCTAGCATAAATTCCCTTGGTACACAATCCCTTCATTCCTTTTGATTTGATTCTAACTTAGCATAAACTTCCTCGAATGTTTTAGAAATAACTGCTGCGTACATTCGTTCACATATAAAATCATGGAAATCAAGCTGAGCTAAAATTCAAATTTAAAGTAAGCGTCCCTATATGCAAATGAAAAATGCGCAAAAAGAAGAAAAAATGAGTTAGGATCCATAAAAAGGAAAATAAGTTCAAACAACAATATAACGTAACACAAAAAGATAACACCATATAACAAAAATATTATCATAAAAAAGGCATATTTATCTTTTCATGTGTTCTTAATTTCTGGTGACATCTAAAGTAGGGTGAGATTTTAATTGGGAGGTCACTGGATTCACTATATGAAATTCATGTCAGACCTCTAAATTGGTTCTTGAATTGCTCTTCGAGCCCAGAATAGACTAACGAGGTACCCTATCCTTACCTATTGCAGCTTTATGTCTAAGTGGGAATATCTTTCATGCGCAGAATGCGGCTAACACCTCGGGTGGACATAGGAATCTATACCCGGTAGGCATTTCACTGGCCTAGATAAAGGCTAACACCTCATAAGGTAAAGCTACTTTACCCCTTCCTAAAGTATCATGTACCTATGCCCTCTCAAAAATCTGAAAGAGAAACTACTACATTCATGCTGAGTGGGTGTGAAAGGGTAAACGGATCTTTCTGGAAACATTAATAACACTCTTATCTTAAATCCCAAAGAAAACAAAAGAAACACAAAGACAAATTAGGCAAAAATAATAATAATAAATTTTCAGGAATTATAATTAAATATTTGTTGAAACTAAATTAATCAAGATTTATTTAACATGTAATTAATTTTAGGCCTGACACACTAAGATGTTCCCAACAGAGTCACCAAGCTATCATAACATGGCCCGAATATGAATCTTGACTAGCTCGACTTAAAAATGGTGAGTGTAACCCTTGTTTCTATATATATATATATCATTATTTTCTTTTATTTGGGGCCATATCATTATTACTTTTCTTAGCATTCCTTTTTGTGCCTAGGGACTTAGTTGCCGAGATGAATCACGGACTTGACTTAACTTTAAATAGTTATTACAAAACGACCAGTTATTTTGGAGTTGTCACCAATCTTATTTTAGCTAGGCTAGATTGGACACCTGTCGAGTTCGTATTTTAAGGGCTACGAAACCCATAAAAATAAACTTTGAGGTCTGTGCTCATACTAGAGACCGTTTAAAAGATTTCCAGAGTCGATTATAATCATAAGCAAGCATCGACCTTCTCATGATGCTTGGTAATCGGTACTTATTAATCCCATGTTAGCTTACATTTTGATATTTATTTGGTTTCAATATTTGATATTTAATTATAATTCCCATAATATTTTATTAAAGAAATTTATTATTTTGAGAAAGTCGAGTTTTAATGATTTTGAAAATCATAATATTATCCATACCCTTCCGGGGAACCAAGTGGACATGAATTCTCTATCATAAACCACTGTAGAACCATATGGAATACGAAAGGTTTTATTTTCCAAAAATTAAAAAAATCTTGACTTCTTATTTGAAAAGGATATCTCGCTATTAAATTAATCTGTAAAATTTCTCACATATCCTAGTAGGAATCCTATATGTTAATTTAATTATGAGACATTGCCTTATTTGTAAAAATAATTTTATTATTAAAAAAATACGAACTCTATGACCTAAAAATGACCTAATATGATGAACTTATTCTTAATGTGTACTTTTGATATGAAAGTATCCTAGTATTCATATAAGATATGGTTCTAATGCAAAATTATGAATATACCCTTAAGGTATAACTTTTGTATTAAAAGTATCTCGGTAACCCTTAAATGACTTAAAAATGATTGAAAAAAGGTGAACCTATCCTAAGTGTGCACTTTCAACCAAAAAGCATCCTAATGCTTATCTAAGGCTAGACTCGAAGAAAAATTACAAAAATACCTTTAGGGTATACCTTTGACATGAAAGTATCCTGTTGACCCTAATGAAAACTTAAAATGATCTAGGAAGGCTAAGTTAATCCTAAAAATTCACTTTCAGCATGAAAAAGTCTCCTGAAAAAAATTGCTAAAATGCCCTCAGGATATACCTTCGACGTGAAAGTATTTTTGCAACCCTAATAAGCACTAAAATGATGAGAACTAGATGAACCTATCTAAATATAAAAGTACCCCAGTTTCTATTATCGCATGCCCCACTTTTAAACTTTGGACAATCCGAAGGGCATGGCCTACTCGACTTAAAAATAAATAATGGTTGACTGTGGTCGAGCCTTTGGGTTGTCCCTTGATTAGGATTTGGATTAGGCGTGATGATATGAAGGGGATAGGGACTGCCAGTCGAGTCGTTTATCCAACTAGACCCGAATGGCCACCATGAAGTGGCCATAAACTTGGAGTCACCACTGATCATTTTATGCTAGGCAATATCAAACACCTATTGAAAATAATATTACAAATTACGAAACTTGAAACACTGATTTCAAGGTTTATGAAGTCTAGAGATTTGTGGTTGGGCTCGGGAGTTGGTTACGTGCAAGAAAGGATTAGCATCCTTATGACGCCTGAAATCGATAGCTATTAACTATATATCACTTTAGTCTCAGTTAAATCGGTTCCATTTTGGTCCCTATTTAGATATAACCCCTTTAATGAATAAAGTTTTGGGAAATGTAAATCTGGGGTTTTTTCTTAAGGAAAATTAAATACCTCTACTCCTCGAAGATGTAAGGAACATAGGGATTTCTATGAAAATGATGTTCGAATTGGATTTTAAAAGTTGTGTGCTTCGTATTAGGCACTGTCGTAACGTACCCCAAGGTGGATCCTCGCAGATCTTTGGGTGCATACAACTTAAAATATTTTCTTGACTTAAAATGTCTTCTAGATCGAGACTTTTCTTTTACGATGTGATGAGAACTAGAATGTACAGATTCTTGACTTGTGATATAGTCAAGGGGACCATAAGATGAATCGCTCATTTTATCGATCTCGAAAGACCATCATGACATGGCCAATGCTTGGAGTTACCATTGGTCATTTAGGGCTAAACATGACCAAATGCCTATTGAACCCTATGTTTTGAGTTACGTAACTCAAAATAACGATCCCGTGGTCTGCGTAGTACAAAGACTCGTCGTTGGGTTCAAGAGTTAGTTACGCACGATGAGGTATGAACCTCTTCGCGATGCCTGAAATCGATACCTTACTAGCTATGTCTTATCTCAATTTCAATTCTTTCGATTTTTACTTGTCATTATTTTGATATAACCCCCTTTTAATGCATGAATTTTATAGAAATATAAATCCAGGTTTTGATAAAAAAATTTAATCTCATATATGCCCTGAAAAGATGGGGAATATGGAGATTTTCAATAAAAATAACCTTTAGATTTTACTTTGGAAAATGGAATATTCCACTTTGGGCACTGGAGAGATACCCACGTAGAATATTACTTTAGTTTTATTTGAAATGATTGGAAAACATGAATGCAAATAATCATCATAAAGAAATCATGTTAGTAAGGCAATAAATGAAGTAGCATAACATGGCTCAATCAATACAATGATAAAGAAAAGGGATGGACTATTAGAATTTATCTCGCAATTGGCATCGATTATCTAAGAATAATCAAATCGATAATTTTCAAGATGCATTTAGGTTACTTAATTAAACGAGGTTTCTTTGACATATTCATGGAAGTGCAAAAAAGAGAAAAATTTAATTGTAGTTGAAAGACAAGGTTGGAGTATTCTCTTAGAAAGATGGGTTTAGAGTATCCCTATGGATGACAAATAATTTTGACAAAGGAAGATTTTTAAATCT
This sequence comes from Adansonia gregorii, assembly GCA_038382025.1. Classification (NCBI taxonomy): domain Eukaryota; kingdom Viridiplantae; phylum Streptophyta; class Magnoliopsida; order Malvales; family Malvaceae; genus Adansonia; species Adansonia gregorii. The sequence goes on from JBBYHO010050891.1 coordinate 34,726, forward strand.
TAATAATTTGAAAAGCGGGGTTAGAGTATCCCCTTAAAAGGTCGAGGTTGGAGTATCCCTATGGATGGCAAATTATTTAAACAACGAAAGATTTTTTAATCTTGATAATTTTAAAAAGTAGGGTTGGAGTATCTCTTCGAAAGATCAGCATTGGAGTATCCCCAAAAGTGACGCATTTGACACTCTTTAGAGAAGTCGAGTTGGAAAACTTAAATTAACAAAACTTTATGATTTAGAAAATAAGTGAGCATTTGGATGACTTTTGGCAAAATAAATTATTGTGAACGAGGATTGTAAAGATGTAAAGTATTTTTGTGCCTTGATATGAGCTTGTGGGAGGTCAAAGCATGTTCTCGAGGTTGAGTAGGGTGCTTTGGTGACATTTAAATGTATTGAGATAAAGCTTGGAAAAACAACTCAATTTTGACCATAACCAAAACTAGGGGATAGCATTGCGCTATCTTGTTTCTCAAATTTATTCTAAATTAGTTTAAAGGCTTTAGAGGGTGGACAAGACATCGTTAGAAATGTAACTTAATGAGGGTCAATCGAAAAGTTTTCCCAATATCCCAAAAGTCACTTTCTAGGGAAATAACTTTCAAGTTTGGATTGATCATGTTACTAGCAGAACATATAAGGAACAAAGTGTGTTAAAATTTGAAAAAGCACCCCAGACTCATTTGGTTTCAAAAAATTGCAAGTGATACCTTTCTGAAGAGGGAGTTTTATGAATCTTTTAGGAAAAATATTTGAAAAATTTGGAGAAATCATTTAGTGGGTCTGAATGGCCCAACCAGAATACATGTTCAAATTTTAGAGGTTCTAGATAGTTTAGATTTGAAAATCATAACTCTCTCATCCGAAATGACTCGAGGGTGAATAAGACATTAGTTTAAAGATAATTCGACTCATTTTGTGAGAAAAATATCAAAAAATTCTTGACAAATCATTTAGGATTTTAAAGTAATTTTTTAATTTGCAATAATTGTACTGCCAGTAGGGGACAAAGCAAAGCAGGGGATATTTCTTATTTTCTTTATGTTTATGTGTCTAAACTCAAGTCATTGACATTCGAACATCCATGATTGAAGGGAAAAAGTGGCATGAGCATCACGAACTCATTTGCACAACCCCGAAGTAGTTTAGGACAATGAAACAGCTTGTTGATCACCCTATATAAGGTTTTGACTCAAAAACAAGCACAAACATTTCGGGAATGAGTGCAAGGCCATTTTTGTTAGAAAATCAGAAGATTTAAGTTCGTTTAATCAAGATTCCAGATTTGGAAAACTTATTTCCCCAGGATTTTTTTATGCTAACTTTAAGGAAAATGCTAAGTTCATACTTGTCCTTATTAGTTGAGGTTAACATGCTTGGCTTAGGAAGGTTTTGAAAATTAGTTTTTGATAGCAATTAGACATGCATTTTGACAAGGGGAAGACCACAAACATACAAGGGGATGGCATATAACATGAATGAGGATACTACATTTACCAATGGTCTAAACAAAGAAAGTGCTATGCATTTTGACAAGAAAATGTTATGAATGCTGAAAATGACAATGATTCATGCAAGCTAATGTAAAAATGCACTTGAAATGTGTTAGGATAATGATTCATACATGGCTTAAAGATAACAAGATGCATGGATATGGCATAAAATGCATGAGCAAGAGATATCAAACTAATGAGGATCAAATGAGGCATTTTGTACATCAAAGGGGCATTAAGGCATCCAAATCTTAAACTACCACAACCAAAAGCCACAATAATGCATGATAATACTAAGAGGGCAATGGAAACATAGAGAGCTCACTAAAATGATGAAGATGCTGAAAAACAAAAAATGTAAGTGATAGAGTAAAAAGTTATACCAATAAACTTTAATTTTTGGCTAAATAGTTGGAGCAGCAGTGATGGCTTGAATTTCTTATTTTTCTTTGTTATTAATAATGAAGAAAAAAAATAAATAATGAGGTTTTGGTTTTGGTATGGGTGAGTGTGATTTTTAGAATTTACAAAGGTTAAGAGTAGGTGTTTTGGAGCTATTTTTGGGTACTGTGTGAAGAGATATAGGGTTTGGTTTTCTTGGTGTAGGAATGTGTTTTAGAAGCTGAAAATGAGCTAGAATCTAACCCTTTTCAGCTGAGATATAAGTGATCTATTTATCCTAGTATTTTGGAGCCAATTAAGAGGTGTTTTTGGTCATTTCTCAAGAGGACAAAGTGGTGTCAGCTTGGTGGCTAAAGAGTGGCTATAGGGAGCAATCTACTGCCAATATGATAGATATAGGGTGGCTAGTTTAAATGCTAAAATGATCTTCCAGCAAATAGGGTGGTTAATGGTGATCTTAGTCAAGAAAATAGGGAGGAATAAGGTAATCATGTGACATTATCCTTTTTGATGTAATTTAGACTTTAAAAAAATGTTTCGATTGATTCAAAAATCCAAATTCGTAATTTGACATCAGTTTTATTTTTTTAATGTAAAGAAACAAGTTAAAATCGAGTTTTTGATTAATGGTGGATGAGTAAAAAATGCTCGGGTCATGGAAAACTAGCTCAGTTGCTAAAAAAATTTGCCTGAACAAAATAAGGTGTTTGCAATTGCTCTTCTTTGACCCTTGCTGAGAATTAAGAACAAGGCAAAGACAAATAAACACTATTTTATCCAGGGTGGAACGACATTCCCTATAACACCTGCAAAAAAATAAATTGTAATTAACTTCACTATGATAAGTGTAGTGTATTAGCATCAATCTTAATAAAGGTTTAAGTGAATTTTGTAAAGCTTACGTCGCTACTAGGGTGTTTGGTTTTTTAAGGTTTAACCCCTTAGGTAGATACAGAGTAACGTGGATTTTTGATGTGGCTGTCACCAGCTTGTGTAGGTTTTGACTTAAACTTTGGTGCCACTAGCTCGTGTGGGCTTTGATTTGAGTACCACCAGCTTGTGCGGGCTTTGACTTAGACTTAGGTACCATCAGCTTGTGTGGGCTTTGAAAAGGTGCCATTGACTTGTGGGTTTTGGAAAGGGTGCCACTTGCTTGTGGGCTTTAAAAAGGGTGCCACTGACTTATGGTTTTAAAAATATGCCATTGAGCGGTGGGCTTTGAAAAGATGCCACTGACTTATGGGCTTTGAAAATGGTGCCACTGACTTATGGGCTTTAAAAAGGTGCCACTGACTTGTAGGCTTTGAAGAGGTGCCCCTGATTTGTGGGCTTTGAAAATATGCCACTAACTTATGGGTTTTTAAGAGGTGCACTGACTTGTGGGCTTTGAAAAAGGTGCCACTAACTTATGAGCTTTGGAAAGGGTGCCACTGACTTGTGGACTTTGAAAAAAGTGCCATTGAGTTGTGGGCTTTGAAAAAGGTGCCACTGAGTTATGGGCTTGATGTGGGTATGATTGGCATCAGGTTGTTTGTAGACAAGTTTGTTGCCACTAGCTTGTATGGGCTTAAGAAGGTTTCTTGATAGGTGCCTCATGAATAATGCTTGGTTTACGAAGCTCAGAGTTCTTACCAGGGACTCTTTAGAGGTTTGGTGAGCCTGGCTTGAAGTAACATTGCAAAGTTCATGAAGTGTGATGGTAATATGAATGCATGATATGGAATGCTATCATGATTGCATGATATGAAGTCTAATACAGAAGATAGCCATAGTTATTTTTGTATGTCATTCAGACTTTCATAGGGATGGCGATTCATCTTTGTTGCAACTATGGATGGGAATTTTCTTAATACCATTGGGGATTGAAGGTTGTCCCAACTCTACTGGGGATATGAAAAAAATCTATTCTCAAGAATTTAGATTATTGCATTTCCTGATTCAAGAGGCTTAATCATTTTTCTGATAATACATTGTCAACAATTTAGAGACTATTTGCCTGGTTAGGTTAATGTTTCTGGTTTTGATAGGATTTAGGTAGAACGCGTGGGTCGATTTTTGGTTAGCTTAACATGGTTTTTTTCTTAAGATATGGCTTGTGAAAGCAATAAATGGTTTGGTGTATGGTCATGATGAGCAAGTGTTTGGGCATGAAAAGTGCATGATCTTGACGACCATGGTGTAAGCCAAGTTCCCTGTGCTTTTCTCTTCCTTTTAATGTAATATTGATATGTCCTAATGCATATTTTAGTTGATTATCAAACATTATCAACTAAATGACAAGTGCAATGTGAATTGTACAAGGGTTAAAAGAAATAAGGCAATACTTATTTATGATAACAAAAAGACATAACTCGATATATCTTTTGACAAACAAGTGATAAGGTCGCTAGAAGGATGATCTCTTGGGCAAAAGATGCCTCTGACAATTATCACATGGATGTTTCTTAGGTGCTTTTCAGGATCTTTCTCGAACAATAAATGTGACTAGTATGAGTTGATTTTCGAAAGATCTCTAGGATTGGTTTGCATTGTCTTGTAGGTACTCTTAGTTTATGCCCCATCAAAATTGATCTTTTTAAGTCACCCTTACACATTTTTAGCTGTAGTCGGGTTGGCTGCCTAGATACCCTTTTTAGATTTTCATCTAGACCCTTTTTTGTTTTCTTTTGTTTTTTTTTGTTTTTGTTTTTTTTGTTTTCTTCTTTTTTTTTGTTTTTGCTCCTTTTTTGTTATTTTTTTTGTTTACTCTTTTTTAAGGATGCCTTTTCAAGTTTTCACCCTCTATGTATAATATTTCTTAACAGAATCTGAGTTGATTAGGTTAGGAAATACATTGTTGTCCATTTTTGACAAGATTAGGGCCTCTCTAGAGAAGGCTTGCTTCATGACATACAGCCCTTCCCAATTAGGGGTCCACTTACCCCGTGTATCTTTGTGAATTAGGAGGATCTTCTTTAATACTGATTCACCTGGGTAACAATGGCACATCTTTTTGTTATAGGCTCGGATTATGTGTCTTTAATTTACATTTAACCATTGCAAATGGCTTTCATGCATTTTTCCTCGATGAGGTTGAGCTGGTCATATCTGTTCTTGACCCAGTTAGCTTCTTCAAGTTTGGTTTCCATCAAGACTCTAAGAGAAGGGATCTCAACTTTGATAGGCAATACAGCTTCGATCCCGTAAACAAGAAAAAATGGGGTAGCACCCGTGGAAGCGCGAACTGAGGTCTGATAAGCATGAAGTGCAAAAAATAGCTTCTCATACCTGTTTTTGTAAGTCTCAGCCATTTTTTCAACTATTCTTTTAATGTTTTTGTTGGCTGCCTCAATTACCTCATTCATCTTTGCGCAATAAGGGATAGAATTATGATAATGAATCTTGAACTATGAACAGACTGCTTGCATCATTTTATTATTTAAGTTGCTAGCATTGTCTATGATGTTTTGGTTTGGGAGGCCATATTTATAGATAATGTCCTGTTTTACAAACTTATAGACGGTCGATCTAGTGATATTAGCATATAAGGTAGCCTGTACCCATTTAGTGAAATAGACTATCACTATCAAGATAAAATAATGCCTATTGGAAGTTTTAGGGGTGATTGGCTAGATCACGTCTATGCCCTACATGGAGAAGGGACATGGGGCTGTCATGACATGAAGTGGCATTGGAGGACATTAATCTAGCTTGCATAGATTTGACACTTATGGCATTTTTGAGCATAATTGATGTAGTCCCTCTCAAGGGTCAGCCAATAATAACCTACTTTGATTATTTGCTTGGCCATCCGATGACCATTAGCATGTGTACTACAAATCCATTCATGAACTTCTTCTAGGATCTTTTTGGCTTCAAAAGTGTCAACACGTGTGAGCAATACTTGGTCATGACTTCTTTTATATAAGATTTTTTCATCGAAAATAAATCCTGCAGCCAGCCTTCTGATAGTTTTTTTATCAGTCTCGGTTGCATGTTTGGGATATTGCTAATCCTTATGTAACGAAGGATGTCATAGTACCATAGTAGGCTATTCTTCTCTTTTTTCGATAGTATGACAATGAATCGGAGTTATATAGATGCTTATCTAGATAGAAGCAACGTCCAACTCCTGGTTAACTTTAAACATAGATGATAAGGCAGCCAAAGCATCAGCTATATGGTTCTCTTCTCGAGGTAAATATTAAAAACTAATGTAACCAAATTCTTTTTTTGGCTCTATTATTAGCTTCCCATACTGCATCAGTTTGGCATTGTGAGTTTGCCATTCTCCTTTTAATTGGTAGATGACTAGGGCCGAATCATCGAACACTTGTAATATATTGGCATTTCTCTCAATGGCTACTTAAAGCCCTATGACACAAGCTTCATATTCTGCAATATTATTCATGCAGTCAAAATTTAGCCTTGTTGTGAATGGATAATGACTCCGATCGGGTGACATAAATATTGCCCCAATTCCATGTCCTAGAGCAATTGTTGCCCCATCAAAATAAATCTTCCAAGACTGATCTTGGTTTGAGGCATCTTCGTTTTCGGAAATACACATTAGATCTTCATTTGGGAAGTTAAAATTTAAGGGTTCATAGTTATCTACTATTTGACTTGCCAAAAAATCAGCTATTGCACTGCCCTTAATGGCCTTTTGACTGACATTGGCAATGTCGTATTCAGAAAGTAGTACTTGCCATCTAGCTAGCCTTTTTGAGAGTGCAAAGGCTTCGCATAGATACTTTATAGGATCAAGCCTTGCAATCAACCATATGGTGTGATACAGCATGTACTCCTTGAGTCTCTTGGCTATCCACATGAAAGCATAACATAACTTCTCGATTCGAAGTAATTGCACTCGCATTCCATGAACTTTTTGCTTAAGTAGTAGATTGTTTGTTCCTTCTTTCTTGACTCATCATGCTACCCTAATACATAACCCATAGACTTGTCAAAGACTGCCAAGTAAGGGATTAAAGGTCGACCGGGCACTGGCGGTACCAACTGGCAGGCTTGACAGATAATGTTTGACTTTATCAAAAGCTTCTTGACATGCGTCACTCCACTCTCCTGGATTGGTTTGCGAATGAGCCAAAAGATAGGGTTGTATTTGTCAATAAGTTGGGATATAAATCTAGCAATGTAATTCAATCTCCCCAAAAAGCTTTTCACTTCTTTTTGGGTTGGAGGTAATGGTATATCTTGAATGGCTTTGACTTTGTCTAGGTTAACTTTAATCCCTTTTTCGTAGACTATAAAGCCTAGAAGCTTACCCAAAGTGACTCCAAAGGTACACTTAGCAGGATTTAATTTGAGTTAAAATTTTTGTAGACGTTCAAAACATTTATGAAGGTTTGTGACATGCTCATCCTCTTTCATTGAATTGGCAATCATGTCATCATGCGGACCTCAATTTCTTTACATATCATGTCATGGAATAGGGCTACCATGGCCTGTTGATAGGTTGCCCCAGCATTTTTGAGTTCGAAGGGCATAACATTATAGCAAAATGTCTCCCACATGATTCAAAAATTATTTTCTCCCTGTCTTCAGGTGCCATCTTGATCTAATTATAGCCTGAGAATCCATCCATGAAAGAGAATAGAGAATTCTTGGCCGTGCTATCTACCAAAGTGTCGATATGGGGTAATGGGAAGTTATCCTTAAGACTAGCTAGATTTAAATCCTGATAATTAACACACATTTATGCTTTGCCATATTTCTTTGGGACTGAGACTATATTTGCAACCCATTCTGGATATTTGGTTACTCTAATAAACCATGCATCAAACTACTTCTTGACTTCTTCTTTAATTTTGAAGAGCATTTTCAGCTTCATTCTCTTTAACTTTTGTCGAATTGGTTTGCATCCAGGCTTAATGGGAAGCTTTTGGACCACTATATCAATGTCTAGTCCTGGCATGTCTTGATATGACCAAGCGAATACATCTTGATATTCCTGGAATAGGTCTATCAGCTTAGTCCTAGTTGTCGACTTTATTGAGGTTTTGATTTTAACCTCCTTTCGATCTTCTTGAGTACCCAAATTTATTACTTTCGTTGGGTCTTTATGGGGCATAAACTGCTTCTCCTCTTGCTCAACTAATCGTAAGAGGTCTTGTCTTATGGAGTTTTCTTCAAAATCTTTTTCAAGATCGACTTCACTAATGTAAATTGACTGTTCGAAATTGATCTTCAAAGACGCATCAGAAATATCCATGTCACTGTCATCAAGACACCTAAAAGGCGAAGAAATAAACATTGCAGAAGGCACACACACAACTAAAGGATTTGGATAAAAATGAAGGCAAAAGAGTAATGGGGACAAAAAGGTGGAAGAGTGATACGCAATATGGAATGATATATGTAAAAGTTATTTCATTGATAATGTTTAATAAAAAATACCTCTTACATAGGACGTCTATCTGCCCTTGGCAAAGATATGTAGGTTTTTATTTCTTAACGTTACATGAAAGGGACAGGAAAAGTGTAGGAGCTTCCGTCATGCCTCTCATCAAAATCAGGTCTTAGCAGAAGGACACAAATTTTATGGCTTGGTATCTTAGAGATAGAGGTTGTTAAGTGCTCTATTTAGGATGACCAAGACATCTTTAGCCTTTTGCTCTTCTGGTTGGCTTGGATCGATTCATCCTCTCGAACAAATTATCTCATGGAGAGATGGGAACATTGTCAACTTTGATTCCTCATCTCAACCCAATGATCATGCCATTTCCTAGTTGCAGATCCTCTTTTCTTGCTGCTTTCTTGGGTGCGCATTGGCCTTGAATCCTAAACCTTTTTTTGTTAGCTTGGGTGGTGACCTATAGGGCTCAGGCCATCCCTTACAGATTCTTGCCAAGCCTTTTTCTAGCATAAAAACTTTGCCAATGGTCATTTTTAAACTTGAGTGTGTACTCTTTGACAGGTAGGGTTCGATTATTGGCAATCATTCTCCCATAAATATTGCATTAATAAACTTAAAGGATTGGAAGGATGACTCTGGTGCATCTTTATTAGGCTGTATATAGATATCCTCAATGAAAGCAGTGGCGATCATTTATTTTTCAGCTCTAATGGTGACTACTTTGTCATATATAATAAATTTAAGCTTTTAATGAAGAGAAGATGATATGGCTTTGGCAAAGTGGATCCATGGCTTTCCTAATAAGCAGTTGTAAGAACGATTAGTATCAATAACTTGGAAGTCAACTTCATATAGACATGGGCCTATCTGAAGCAAAATTATGATATTTCCAATTACTCTGTGACATGTAACATCAAAAGCTCAGACTACGGTGTGGCTACTTTTGATGTTGGATTGATCGACAGGGAGTTTGCTTAATGTAGTCATAGGCATAACATTAAGGGTTGACTCATTGTCTATGAGTACTTTAGGCAAAATGCGTCCCTTGTAATGGGTAATGATATGCAGAGATTTATAACTGCCCCTGCCTCCAGGTGGGATCTCATCATCAGTGAAGGAGATATAATTATCGGCCATGATGTTGTTCACTAGCCTATCCAACTTGTCCATGAGGACGTCTGGGAATCTCTGAATTAAGAAGCAAAGATAGCATAGAAATCTTTGCAGGTTGTTTGCTTAACTGGTCCATGATGCAGTATTCACTGTGCTTGATGAACTTGAGAAACTCTCTTCTCTTTCACTTACTGCTTCCTTGACTTTTTCAGGCTTAAAATTCCTTGCTTGGGCCTGAGTGGTACTGGTGCTTAGAGATGCATCAACCTTCTATTTTTCTTGAGCTTGGGGAGCGTAACACCTACCGCTATGGGTTAGGTGACTAACTCCTGACAGTTCTATTGTAGCAATTTAGGGAGTTAGTTCTTCGATAATCACTACCTGATTCTCGTATTTTCATGGGATAACTTTGTTACTCTTATACAGGAATAGTCTAGGTACTTTTACAACTAACTTCAGTGTAGGTGTCGAAGAACTAACCTTAAGACTTGACTTGCCATCAAGAATAAGGGGTCGGTTTCTCCCATAAGGTGGCTACATGGTTATATCTCCTATCATATTGATAGATTCAATAGTAGGTGTGATCTCATTATAGAATTCTGTCTGGCCTTCATTCATCATTCTTTGAACTATGGACCTAAACTCCTTGCATGTTTGTAGGGTATGACCTATAGCTATGCGAAAGTCATAAAAATTGTCAGGGTTGTCTTTCAATTTTGTTATTATGTTAAGCAACCCGACTTGAATCAATGTTTGCCAGACCAAGAACATTGGCATCCTCATCCTCTATGCTTACTTTTACTTCATATTTGTTCTTAATGTCGATAATGTTTGTAGCTGGTTCAATATGGTTTGTTAAAGGATTAGCAACAACATTTGGTCTTTGGTTCATCCTGAACTATAAGACTTTTGAGTTAATTAGATTTTGCACATTTCATTTGAAAGATATGCAGTTCTCAATGTCATGCCCTGCTACCCCAACATGGTATTCATAGTGGGTGTTAGGGTTATACCATTGCAAGTATGGTGGCTTTTTTTGGGGAAATAGATTAGGGCCTCTAAATGAATTTGGAGCAAGGTTTGGTAGAGCACCTTATAAGTCATAGGGATAGGATCAAAATGTTGTGTTTGTTGATTTGCACCTTAATTGCAAGGTGCATTATTGGTTACTCGATTGGTACTTCAGTGAACTTGTGGAGGGTAGCTTTGTAGTGGGTTAGATGAGATTGCAAAGGATGGGTTGTAGGTTATGGCCTTAATTGGCTGAGGGGGTATGGTGACAGGGCGAGAATACAATCTGCTTAGGTAGTGACGGTCAGGTATTTAACATCGTTTTGGCTAAAATAAGCTAGCATAACTTATGGCACTAGCCTCTCATTCCTTTTTTTTACGGGCAATAGGCTTCTTGCTCGATCCAAATGTTTCCCAACTGACATTCTACCATTCCTAATGGCTGCGTCAATCATTTTTCCAAAGAAGACTAGGTCTGCAAATTTCTTGATGGCATTCCCTATGAGCTTTTCGTAATAGGGAGCATGTAAGGTGTGAATGAAAGTGACTATCATCTCTTTTTCTGTAAGGGGAGGCTAGACTAGGGCTGCTTATTCTCTCCACCTTTAGGCGTATTGCCTGAAACTTTTAGTGGATCTTTTTTCAAAATTCATCAGGGAAAGTCAATCAAGCACCCAATCTACACGTGCTGGTATTGATTTAGAAAGGTTAGCCAAGTCGGCCCATGATTGGATTTTCACATTATCTAGCCCTATATACCATTGAGTTGTTACCCCAGTAATGGCATGCTGGAAGCAATGGAGGAGCTTTTCATCTTTCTCATACTCAACCATCTTTCGTAGGTACATTCAGACATAGACGGAAGGGTCGGTGGTTCCATTAAAATTTTCAAACTCTGGGACTTTAAACTTTAGGGGAACGACAAGGTTGGACACCAAAGATAGCGATTGCTTGTCAAGAGCTCTAAACTTGTCAGTCCCCTTGATAGCTTGGAGCCATATTTTTAGTACCTAGAATTTGTTCACTTCTTTCATAGTCATAGTGGATTTTTGACCTTCTGTTTTCTCTGGTTCCTCATGGTCAAGGGTTATCAGATCTATCGATAAGACTCCTATGTTCACCCCTTGAGTATCAAGAATAAATTAACCTACTGTAATGGGATTTAGGTAGATAACTGGTAGAGCCTGAGTGACAAGTGTAGGAGCAGGCCGTTGTTCTTGTCTAGTTTCTTTTTAGACAGGTTCTGGATTATTGGCAAAGGGACTTTCAACATTGGAAGGATCATTCCTTGTTTCAGCAGTGTTGGCTTGCCCTTTTTATTTCATAGAGGCAGTCATTAGTTACATAAGTTTTATGATTTGATTTTGTATTTCATATTGTTGACGAAGCATGTGGTCTTGTGATTCCTTAACCATTAGCTCAAGTCACTCAATACGAGCTTCATGATCACTCTCCATGATTTGCTTAGGTGTCGTGTGCTGTAGTGGTGCATGATGTAAGGTTCCATGTTCCTGATTGATCTCAGAATCCCTAGCATTTTTATGGCCCAATTCTCGCATTAGACTTTTTAAAAATGTATTTATTGATGAGCATTTATGATGCAATAATGAGTTAAGATAATGAATGATTGATACAAGTGCAATAAAAAATGGTGAAATTAAATGTGCACATACATTGGAGACAATTGATTCTTGGAACAACTTCATCAATAACATTATTCATAGAGTCATGCAAAGGTTTTTTTTCTTTTATGACATGAGTACGTCTGAAAGTATCTAACATGATTACATTGTATAATCACATGATCAAGAAAACCTAAAAGTCATTGCTCACAATCTCCAACAGGTATGATGTCTCGCCTTATGGATCGAGCTGCTTCAATCATGTCATCCATATCTTGTTAAGCCATCTGACTTGTTCAATGAGGTGTTGATGTTATTTTTGGTAGTTCAGATGTGCTTGGTCGATTGTTGCTTTCTAATCTAGTTTGCGTTGCTCGAAAGCCCTTGTTAGTTCATTGATATGACCCTAATGATCCTGAAGAGACTGTTCTAACTCCTAGATTCTACGAATGAGGGCTTTATTTTTAACCGTGGTAGCTCTTGCATCTCGTATTTGGGCCTCAAGTCTTTGATTCCTTCATTGGTAGGTGGAAGCAAGAGCAGGTGCCCTCGTGATCTTTTCTTTGCTGGTTCTGGCTTCCTCTTTTTGCTAATTTAGCTCACAATTGAGAGTGGTAACTTTTGCTTCCCATTCGACTGATGTCTTGCCAATATGTCGGGATTTGTTAGCTTTTTGAAGTGTCACATAATCCTTGGTTAGGCTTTCGAGGTCATCTTTGAAGTGATCACTTTCTTTAATGACTTGATCCATTTCACCGCTTCTAAGATAAATATCCATCTCTAGTTAGCCCTTTTCCTCTTTAAGTTAAGAGATTTCTGTAGCAAAGGATGCCTTTTCTCGCTCGAACTTCTTCCTAAGTAGCTCGATCTCAGACGGCAGTTCTTCTATTGGGATTTGTAGTATCTTGGAGTTGGGTGGTGGTAATGGATCATTGATATGGCAGAGTCTCCATTCTTCGTATCTAGGTGTGGTGGGGCTTTCTTTCTAGTATCTTTCCATAAAATGGATCTTCTTCCAAGCTTGGAAAGCTAACTGGACTTTCACTTTATAATTAGGCTTTCCATATTCAAAATCTCAATGTCTAAAGTCTTTGAAAAACGAGATGAATTGCTGGCATTAGAACTAATGCAATACAAATAGATGAGCATAACTAGTATTTTTCCATAATCCCAGAAGCGATACACAAGTGTAGTCTCCATATCTATATACAATCGACTGAGGGAACACCCATGAGGCTTTCCACGTGGTTTCTTCCTCTTGGATGTTTTGTAATTCCTCAACCTAATGCTTTTCTATCTTATCTTGATGACATTCTTCCTCTAATACTGTGAAAAGAAGATTGATCTTGAAAAAAAAATTTTGCATGACTCTCCCTTTCCTAACACAAAGACAACCTAGGAGCCATATCTGGAGCAATGGGGCACACCCGATAAACCTTCCTATTTCCATTCTTTTACAAAAGCTGAGGGCACATATGGTTTCGATGATAATGGCGGAAGCAGGGTTGATGTTGCAACATAGGCAAGAAAAGCAATCTATGACTGCTGCCTCTACAGAACCCAAAGTCTTTGGGAATATAACGAGCTTGTAAATTGCCAAAGCATAGACATCTTGAGCTTTCTTTTGATTAAAAAGATTTACGATGCCCTCTTTCAGGCTAGCCTAAGAAATGCATTCACTTCTCCTTTTTACTTTAACATGACTATCAACCCATGCTTCTGTGGCTCTAAAAATTTGCCTTAACCTCTTCTTGAATGGAGGAGGCGTTAGCATTTTGCAGTAAATCCGTCTAACTTGGCCTTTTTTATGTTGAGCAGAGCTGTGTACTCATCAATGGTAGGGACTGAATCTTGTTTCTTAAAGGTGAAACATCAGTAGGCTGCATTCCAGAATTGTGTCACTGCTCGCAACAAGCCATCATCTAAATAAACTCAAAAGTAAGAGAGCTATATGCCCGTACTTTTTAGTAAAGGCTTTTTTCTCGTTATTATCCTAACTGTCCCAAATATGCTGCAATTCTCGTCAATCATTCTGACGAAAATTGATCTTGACCTCTTCATGCATTTTTTAGACATAATCGGGCTTTAAGATATCCCTATCTTGACATTAGCGACCTTTTGACCACGTTCTGACATTTTCAAAGGACTCGATAGTGGAGATAAGCTATTGCTCTGTAAATGAAGGCACTTGCTAAACACTGAACCAAAATAATTATTCCAAAATGACAATAGTCATGATGGTTATAATGAAATGATGCACGCACCAAAACATAAACAAAATGAAAATAAGTTAGTGGAACATATAGGAGACAAATGTAAGCAAAACAAAGAATTTAAGAACATCAGAACAAAAAATTCATAACATGTCTCAACTGATGTGGTGAGATGAGAAATGGGCTACGTTTCAACATACCAAGATGCAATTTGCCCTTCATGAGGCGATGCAATATCTTATTTTGATGGAAGAATAATCGACTAGTAGTAATTTTCGTTTATCGCCATTAGTGTAGATGCATGTTAAGCCATGACTCGGACAGCATAATAACTTACAGTATTAGACATTGTGAATGATGGTTTTTGTTCTCCGTCACTTATTTATACAAAGGTTAGCCATTATTTGGCATCAAGATGCCATGCTTTGATAAATAATAAAAATATAGATGCGGGTGATAATTGTATACTGATTATCACCTACATAATTATGGTAATTAAGAGTAAAAGTTAGGAATATTTCCTCGAGTGACTCTATTCTCCAGGTATTCTAGCAGTGTTCCGGTATGGTTTGACATGGTTTAGCTCATAAGGCTCACTATATAAGGTTTAAGTTGATGCCAAAATAGGTATCCTAATTGCTCTTCCATCCTCTAAGAATAGTTAAAAGACCTCGATCTTAAACCCATTGTAGGTTTGGCAAAACGGGTTTAATCCATTGGATGTATTTCCCTATATAAATGCAGAGGGTTACTCACGAGAGACATCGGTAATTTACATCCAGGAAGGTATTGCCATGCCTATACAGAGGGTTACTCAGAAAGGCAAATAGCTCACTTCCTCCTAATGATTGGGTTATAACCATGCCATGGAGTTTGGTGGGACACTAATGCACATGCAAGTGC
>JBBYHO010050999.1:0-10781 GCA_038382025.1 Adansonia gregorii
ATGATATATTTAAAACTAATCTTTTCTCGATGCCATTATTTCAGATGATAAAACATACATCATTAGAGTATACAATTTCGTATATATAATATTTATTTCCATCATATAAAAAAAAAGAGAGATCATTAATTCTTGATTAACTAATCTTTACAATCAATTGAAAATTCGATTAAGTGGTAAAAATTTATTTTCACCTGTAAGGTTTTAGTCTTATTAGGTAATCTAGATCTCAAAATATTTAACAAAATTTAAAAACTCCTTCATTTTTCAATTGTTTGATTAGTCCAAGATTCTTAAATAAACTTTTCTTAATATTAAGATTGACAATTAATTCATTGAACCTTCAAAATTCTTTTTTTATTTAATTTATAATGCTAAGTTTCAAGCACATAGTTTGGGTTATATATATATATATATATATATATAAAGCACAAAAAAAGTTAATGATTAAATAAGTTTCATAGAAAATGGATCTTTTGTAAGGGGACTGATTTGTCGAAATTGGAACCTGTCAAGTAGGGTCTGTAGTTACATGGAAAAAAAATTCAATAGACAATAAATAATGGTGTTGGTAAAATTTAGAAAAAAAAACAAATAATGGTAGCTTGGATTTTTTCCCTTCCCATTAGTTTCAAATATTTAGAAATAAAATACTAAAAGTATTTGACATTTTTATTCGCCAATTACTAATATATAAAAAACTCAAGCTTATAAGTTTTTCTTAGCCAAAAGTTCAAAAGTATATGTGGAATAAATAAGATAACTGATCATAATACTTTGCTCGATAAGTTGATAATAATCGTATAAGAGCTTGTGATATATATATATATTTGTCTTTCTTACAATTTTACAAATAATGATTTAATGACTTTTTGAACAGGATACTCGGTGGGAAACACGATCACGAAAAGCATGTTTTGAACCACTGAATCCATTAATTGAAGACTATTTAAGAAGAACTGGATTTTACCATGCAGCCCTAGTTAATCGTTGTCAATATGAGGTAAGACTAATATGTGTGTTGGTTGAACGACGGAGGCCTGAGATGCATACATTTTATTTTCCATGCGGTGAATGCATAATCACACTAGAGGATGTTGCACTTCAACTGGATCTACCGATTAATGGGAAGGAGGTAACAAGGGGAAGTCTGTTACACTAGGAGGCTTTATTCGAAGAATTGTTAGGCGTGATCCCTCCCAAAAACTTTATTCAGGGCTCAACAATCAAAATAACTTAGTTGATAGAAATGTTTCGTTATATCCCTGAACATACAACTGAACGACAACTAGAATTCGTTGCTTGAGCATATATTTTACGCGTCATTGGTGGAATGTTAATGCCCGATAAATCTAGAAATCGGGTACATTTAATGTACCTTCCATTTTTTGAAAATTTGAATTAAGTAAGGAAGTATAGTTGGGGTCTCGCATGTTTAGGGTTCTTGTATAAGGAACTCTGCCGTGCAACAATTGGGGTGACATATGGCATAGGTGGCTGTTTAATGCTGCTACAGTCATGGGCATGGTACCGTCCTCTATTTCTCGCGCTGATAGTTAGAGAAAATTATGTATATCCCCTTACATTAAGGTAATAGATATAAGTATTATATTTATTCTTTGAGAACTTACATTTGCATGTGGGTTATTCATATTTTACATGTATTTGAACAGATGGTGCAGCCCGAAGCAGTTTGGTTATGCAACTACGGATGTTAAAGGCATTAGAGTACGACTGGATCGCATGGGACATAATACGATAAATTTTGTAATAGTTTACCTTAAGTACATGCATCTTTAAGCTAACTTATTGCATATGATCAGTATTAATTTTTGTTAATTATTTCACAATTTCTATGGAGGCCATATATTGTAGATGAAATTATGGAATGCCTCCCATCAGAAGCCTTTCAAAATAGCCACATCTGGAGAGCAAACATAGCATTAATATGTTTTCAGATTGTGGAATGGCACCAGCCGAATAGAGTTTTATGCCAATTTAGGATGCAACAAGCAATCCCTCAACCAACTATGAACCTTGAAAAAGTTTATAGAGTTGATATGCGCAGCAGTCATGCAAAAAACTAGGCTGAAAGGCATGCAAATTGGATCCAGTTTTGGAGAAAACATTCTAGATAAATTGTTCAAGGTCCTAAAATTGTGTACAATAATTTCTCACCATCATATGAGTACATCAGATGGTTTTATACTCACGATTGAGCATTTATTTTCCCATCATCGGGACTTTAGAATGTGAGAAGTAGCTCACATTATTAACAAACTTCAAATCTAGACCCTCCTATAGAGCTTTACAAGCGTACTCAATAGCATGGAATTAGTCGGAGGATGAATCAACTTATTGTAGTAGAGGTTGATGCTAGCAATGCACATAGGATGTCCTTCAGTCACCCTGAACTAGAGCGTGATCTTAGAGAATCATCCAGTCGTACGTATTCATTTAGTCATGGTAGGGATGATGATGATAGGTGCTATCGACTGAAGCTGTCCACCAGTAGGTTAGATGCCAACCTTTTGACTCTTATGCAACCAGAAGTACTTTTGAGAAGCGTATATCAGTTTGGAGCCCTCTTGGAGAGCGGTATGCTCTCTAATTTTGGCCTACCACGTACCACTTCCATGGTAGTGGGTCAGGGTTTTTGGATTAGGCAGACATTACTAGGGTTATGAGTGAACATAGGGATTCTATGCTGACTCAAGAAGAAACCACTAAAGAAGATGCACCGGCGATGGAAATAAAAGCCCAAAGACATCAAACTAGGGGCATACTTGGTAATGAAGATGAAAATGTTGAACGAAGATTATTGCTACCACGTAATAGGAGAGCCCTGCATTGTTGTTCTACACCGCGCGATAGGGCCCCCCGTCAATAGATATCCACTTGTATTAGTCACTTGTATTATACAGTTTACAGTCTTATAGTTTTACAGTTATGCAGTTTTAGGGTGTTATACAATATTGTAAATGTTTTGTTTCTTATGTTGGAAGATAATTAATATAAATATTTTATTATGTAATTACATTGATATAATTTATATTAGAATAATTATATAGGTAACATGTTAAATGCATTATATCGTTATTATTATTTTACAATAATAAATAACTATATGTTAAAGATATTTTATAATAGTAATTACATTGATATAATTTATATTAGAATAATTATGTAGGTAACATGTTAAATGCATTATATCATTATTATTATTTTACAATAATTAATAACTATATCTTAAAGATATTTTATAATAGTAATTATATTATTTTCTATAATATGTGTTTCTATTATTTATGTTGCAAGATAAATAAAAAATAACTTTAATTGCATTTCATTAAAAAATAACATTTACATCATGAAATTGAAAGTGATAATCAATGATGCAAGCTTTTCCCTGATATGCTAACTTGATAAGGTAATTTTTTTGATTATGGCCTTTACTCCTTGTAGTCCACAACGCTTTAGTTGGCCTCTCTCCCTAAGATCCATTTCGTTATGAATTCGACTTGAGTTTGGTTGACCTTTGAGATCTCTCCGCATTTCTGGATTAGGACATAGTTGTTAACCATTATATTCTGGCCAATAAGCTCCATTCCCGATGAGTTGGAACTCATGTCAATAAACATTGTTTATAGTCTCCAGTCTATAAACACTGTCTACATATAGCATTCAATCAAAATGGATATAAGCGCAAGTAGCATCAACATGTGAACATGGGTATCTGTGCGCTTGAAACTTCCCACAGTCACATCACCTTTCATTAAGATTTACTTTGTATGTCGAAGCCACAACTCCCTTTTGAGGGTTTTCTAACTCCTCAACCAAGAAAGATTGATTTGTTTAGGTAAACCCTCGAACAAGGTGCTTTGATTTTCTTGCATGGCATTTATGACTGTTTCACGATAATTGTGCCCGGCTGCCATCATTGCAATCTACTTGTTCCTCATCACCATAAATAATTCTGCTAATCTAAAATATGCGGCTTTCGCCAAAGTAATTATAGGAAGATGATGAGTCCCCTTTAACATTGAATTTATACATTCGGCCAAGTTTGTCATCATATGTCCATACTGTCTTCCTTCATCGTATGATTATGCCCATTTTTCCCATAGGATCCTATTGATCTAATCGGTCCCTTCTGCATTCTTCGCATGAAGGTTTTCATATTGCCATTAAAAATGGGGTCGTCGCAACTCATACGCCGAATAAATAATATGATAACTTTTAGACTTATTAACAATTGATAGATAAATATTAAAATTGATAAGATTGTAGTAAATAACCATAAATGCGATTACATACCCATGTTAACAACTTGTCGATGTAACTCCTTATTGTTAAACTTCTTCATGAAATTGGCTATAGTATGTCAAATGCAGTACACAGAATATGCATGCGGAGGTTTCCATGAAATTCCTGAGTCTCTGATCACAGATTTTATGGATTCCTGTTAATCAGATATTCAGCATATCCCAGGTTGTCTAACAACATATGTACGTAAGTTGTTGAGAAAAAATTACCATGCCTCTTTTGTCTCACCCTCTACAATGGCAAATGCAATTGGTACTTTATTTTGATTGCCATTTTATGCAATAGCTAATATTAATTTTTTTTGTATTTTTCATATAAGAATGTACCATCTATTTGGATAACAGGTTTACAGGAGGGAAAGCCTTCAATGCAAGACTTAAATGTCCAAAAAAGTTAATGGAAAATACCCATACCTTGCATCATTTGATGATCGTGGTATGCAAGTACAGTTTATAATTCCGCTATTGTGCTAAGAACAAAATGTTGCATTGTCACCAACCATTTTGGAAGATCATTGTATGATTTATCCCAATCTCCATAGAGTTAAACAATTGCCTTCTACTTGCTATCCACGCTTTCCTATAGGAAGTCATGTATCCATACCTATTCCATATATCGGTAACCAAAACTGAGATAGAAATGGCCGAATTTGCTTAAACCAAGGACAAAATGTATGAACATATCATGTTGGAATCTAGTTTCATGTTATCTTGTGAAATACGCCCAGATGCATAAGTATGAGGCCCATTATATTTTTTAATCTCCCATACTTGTGTCTTCTTCAATAATCTTGCCCTTATACTCCAGTTATAACCAGCACCATACATGGTACATTAGCTGTAATATTTGATTGGCGACGATTCTACTACTCTGTAATCTACAAAGTTCTTGATATTGTAGTGCTTTATAACAGAAACCATAGCCTCTTTTGTTGCGAACTGCATCCCAACGCAAAGCTCACTAATAAATAGATTCCAGCTTCTTGAAAACTCTAATGTTTGAGCATATTTTGAAAATTCTACTACATGCATTGCATCCAAATCGAGGGTGTGCATATGGAGGGTGGCTCATACTGATGAAGAAGATTGCTGGCTCCACTAGTAGATGATAGATGAGAAGCGTTGATATCACCATGGATATCTGGGAATGGATCATGGTTGTCATCACTATCATCAACTTCAACATACTTTTTCGGTTCACTAAAGTCACCAACATAATCACTATGGGCTTTATATGACACTTCAGGATCAGCAGCAGATGAACTTGGCCCTCTATATTTCATTTCAACACCTCTAATTAGAGAGTCTGTCATTATAAAGTTGTTTGGCTTATCATCTTCATAGCTTGGAACGGTTGGTGGCATAGATGAATAATGAAAAGATTCATACAAATTATTCATTACCATTTGTGCATTTGGAGGAGGTTGACATTCAGGATTCTCAAATGGCCATAACATATGCGTATCTGCAATTAGCATGTATGAAGCTTCAACATCATGGTGTACATCCTCAAGGTCGACATATAACTTAATTGTACCGACATTAGAAAATTGCTGATGAACATCAAACATGCATCTGACATCATCATCATCTTCAAATGGAAACGTCCTATATCGGATGCATCCTTCTCCCATGAAAATAGGAAGCCTATATTTGATATCTGATACTCTAGTTCTACTTGTAGCTTTGATTTTTGCACCAATTTTTACCTTCAATTCCTCTATTGTAATGTTTTCATCAATTCTGATAGTTCTAGGACAGTCACTTTGAAAGGTAATACCTTCTTCATTATTGACAATTTCTCCATTAGAATAAACAAGTGCAACAAATCTATTACTCATGTTGGTAAGATGAAAATAACTCTAAACAAAATGCTAACGATTGAAAACTAAAAAACAAAAGAAGAGAATGAAAAAGCACTATTATTAAACTGAGAAAACAACAATAGCAGCTGAGAATGAAAATGACAATAAAAATGACAATGCTTAACACATATTTATAATGCAACATAGTCAACAAAAATTTTTTTCCCATTTATGTCTGAATTTGTCCCATTCATTAGTCTAATCTTTGCAGTCTGATATTTACAATCCATGCATTAGTCTCATCAACTAAAGATGATATCAAAAGAAATCTGATTCCCATGTATTAGTCTCATCAATGTTTTTCATATTAGAAGGAATCTGATTTCCATGCATTGGTCTTATCAATTTTTTTTATATCAGAAGGAATTAGATTCTTATGCATTGGTCTCATCAACTTTTTTCATATCAGAAAGAATCTGATTCCCATGCATTGGTCTCATCAACTTTTTTCGTATCAGTTGAAATCACCTTTCTTATGCATTAGTCTCATCAACTTATTTCATATCAGAAAGAATCTATTCTCATGCATTAGTCTTATCAATTTATTTCATATCAGAAGAAAACTGATTGCATGCATAAGTCTCATCAATTTATTTCATATCAGAAGAAATCTGATTCTCATACGGTAGTCTGATCAATTTATTTCATATAAAAAAATTTGATCATTTTGCATTAGTCTCATCAACTTATTTTATTTCAAAAAAATTTAATTTTCATACATTAGTCACGTACTTTCAAATATAAATAAAACCTAAAAATTAGTCACGTACTTTTGAATATAAATAAAACCTAAAACTTATAAACTGTGAGACGAAATACGAAATCACCACATGAATTGACGATTTCTCAAAAAAAATAAAAAAAACCAAAAAATGAAAAAAAATTCCCATGCTAGGAAATCGCCATATCTCAATTATTCTTTCAATTTTTGGTCTTCGGTCACCGGATTTTGCAATTGTTTATGTAATTGCTGAGGAATCGCTATTTCATTTGATAATTTTTTAGAAAAAATTGAGAAATCGTCATTTGATTTGGCGATTTCTCAATTAAAATTTACAAATTGAGAAATCATCATTTGAAATGACGATTTCTCAATTCATTTGAAAAATTAGCTTATTACGATAAATAATTTGAGAATGACCTATTTTCGTCAATAAAAAAAATTTTACATTATTAACATAAAAAAACCTTTTATATATACATACATATTTTTGAAAATGTACTCTCTACTAAAAAATATTTATTTGCAGTAAAAAATATTTGTTTTTATTTATTTTTTGAAAACACCCACGAACTAAGTGTTCATATATTCTAGTGTTACATAGGACAAAAATTGCAATTTGTTCAAATAAAAAGAAAATGAACTCAATTATTTTTTTTGAGCTTTTATGATAAAAAGAAAGGCATATTTCTGACAAAATTTTTTCGACAAAAATAAATTTATCAGAAATAAGTAAATATTTTTGATGAAAATTCTTTTGAAAATAAAAATGATATTTTTTGACCTATTTTTTTGACAAAAATAAATAATTCCATTAGAATAAACTTTGTTGCATCACTATTCATTCATGCCATTTACATATCAATATTATCAGCGACGAAGGTCTTTTATCGTTGACAAAAATTTTCATTGAAAATAAAATAATTTTTTAATTTTTTAATTAAATAATTCTTAGAAAACGAAATCCATGTGAAAAATTTATTTTTAACAAAATTTTTGTTAAAAAAATTATTTCTGACAAAATTTAATCGGTAATACCTATTAGCGATAGAGTTTAGGGTTTGGCTAAATTTATTTCTCACCAAATAATATTTGTGACTGAATTTATCCTATGCAAGGAAACTAAAAATTTCGTGGAAAATACGTTTTTCCTACGGAAGATATTTTTGACAAAAAAGTGTACTTTTCCCACCCAAGCTATTTCCGACATAAAATTTCAACAAAAATAGTCTCACTTCTGTCAGAAATATGCTTTCTATAAAATAGCAACTGTGCGACTTCCCTTTCATTACTCTCAGATTGCATTTCGCCAAATCCCATTTTTCTGTCGTCTTCTCTAGTTTTTTTTAGCATTTTAAGATTTTTTTTTTTTTACAAGCATTTGTATTCTCCCTTATTATTTTTCATAATATTTTGTTTTTAACATATATGTTTATATTATTATATTTTTATTTTCTATTTTTATGGTTTTTTTTGGTGATAGCATACTTTTACTCATTTTTTGTCATTTAAGTATAAGATAATTGTAATTAATTATTGTTTATTTAATTAATATAATTCTTCATGGATTGTGTATATAATTGTTTATTAATGTACATATATATTTGTTAATATTATAAAATAATTATATTTATTAATAAAAATATATTTTAATGGTAATTATTTTTTTATTTATTGTATTTGTTATATATATATATATATGTTGGTGTATGAAATTGTTGATAAAAGTAATTACTTTAATTCATTTAATATATATAATTGTGTTTTCCAGGCTTTGGTTAATATATATAATTATTTCATGAAATAGATTATAATTGTTTTATGTATATATATAATTCTTGATATTATAAAATAATTATAATTAATTAATGCAATTGTATTTTAATTATTCAATATAACTAATAAATAAATTTTCATAAATGTTATTATAATTTTGTTTATTCTTGTATATATATAATTTGATCTACTAATTAAATTGTTATGTGTTTGAGATCTTTATACGATTTCATTTAGTCTTGGCACCTCTTTCTCTGTTGACGTGAATCGTTCATCGTTGCTTGACTTATTGTGCTATACTATTTGTATGTAAGTTAGTTATTTATATTTTTTACTATCTAACATTGTTTGTGATTGCATAAATAATTGAGTGTGTATATTTAGATTTAGCAGATGTAATTGTTTTAATTTTGTTTTTTTAATAATTGTCTAATTGTGTGTGTATGTATGTGTGTGTGTATATATATATATATGCAAAATTGTATTTATTTATTGTGTAAACTTTGAATTGGTCTTAATATTGAAATGACGAAAACTTAAGTCTAATTTTGGTTAAGATTCTATAACTTATTTATTCTTTTTTGAAATACTTTGAAAATTCTAAGATATTCAAAAATTGATTTTCTCAAAAATAAATGATTCCAAATGATTAATATAGGCAAAAATATTTTTGGCAAAAGGTTTCTATCCCTTTTAAAGTTAAAAACATCATTTTAATGCAAAACTTTGTCAAAGGATTGATCCCTATAAATGGAGGATCAATCTTCTCCTTAAATTTTCTTCGAGCGTGAAACAGAACCTAATCTCACTTTGTAGACTAGAAGTGGATCGATCCCTTTATATCAAGGATCAATCCTTAAGCTTTAATGGTCAAATTTTTAAAGGCAAAACAGGTAGAGAATTGATCCCCTTTATCTTAGGAAACTTCTAAGCTCTTTTTTTTTGGGAAAATAAGAGCTCTATTTCAATTCATTTAATGCCTAATGACTAGAATTAATTCTCCAGCTATAAAAAAATCTTCCCAACACTTTTAGTAGGAATAGACTCAAGAGAAGCAACCTAAAGCAAGAAGCTTTCACATTTTCTGTAGTTTTACAAGTACTTGAATGTTCTTAAGCTTATCATATATTTTATTGAACTTTTTGTTGTATTTGTCTCTTCAAACCTTATTCTTAAAATCAGCAAACGTTCTCCTACTAAATGACTTATAAAGTTTGCAACTTTATCTTTATTTCCAAAAAAGGTTTTGAGTGAATTGTACTTAAGAATTTGGGTAGAATTATTAAGAAATTAAAGTTTTTTTTTAATCTAAACCTTAAAAGCTAGTGAATTCTAAGGTTATACCTTAACTTTAAAGTTAAATTCACTAGTAGATTGTGAAAATTACCTCGACAACAAAGTGCCAAAAATAGAGAACATAAGCTTGGAGTTCAAGGACTAAACCTTTAAATACAAGTGTTTAATTTTTTATCGTTTAACTTTTTTTATTTTTACTTATTTTCAATTTATATTTAAAGTTCATATTGTGATTGAAATTAAAAAAAAAAAACAATTCATCTTCTCTTGGTTCATCTTTTATATGAAGTAATAATTAGTATAAGAGCTTTGGTCTTTTTTATAGATTTGACTACCTTAAAAAAGGATCTTTTCAATAACTCAAAGGATGCAATGTGCAAAAATGGTGCTAAAAGCTTCAAGAATTTCTCACAAGCTAGATAATCAAGATAAAGTGTGTCTTATGGCCTTTGAGTCAAACTCTAATCCCATGGGACTTGAGTTATTCCATCATAAGACCTTTTCTCTTCAATATAGATAACTATTCATATTAGGAAATAAGGATTAGGCTTTTTGTCCAAGCCAATAACTTTGAAGTGTAGAAAGTCATAACAAATTACCACTCATTCCAAAGAAAAGAATTAGAGAAGTTGTCATGCCCAAGGAATAAGAAGAATAGGATAAGCAAGAAACTAAGATGGCACAACTTAATGTTAAGGCCGTGCATACCCTTTTTTATGCTCTATGTCCAAATAAGTACAATAAAGTCTTACTTTGTGATAATGTTAAGTAAGTGTGCGACAAGTTGGTAATCGTACA